>WEIU01015141.1:132017-166748 GCA_013389925.1 Aegithalos caudatus
TGGAGAGGTGGGATATGGGCAGGGCGGGAGGGCATGGAGAGGTGGGATATGGGCAGGGCAGGAGGGCAGCGGGAGGTGGGATATGGGCAGGGGTCTGGGGGACAGGGCAGGAGGGCATGGAGAGATGGGATTCTGCTGGTGTTGGGGTCTGGGCGGCAGTGCAGGAGAGTATGGAGAGGTGGGATTTAGGGAGGGCAGGAGGGCACAGAGAGGTGGGTTTGGGCAGCACTGGGGTCTGTGGGGTATCATTGTGGAGGTGTGTGTAGGGCAGCTGGAGGCTGCTGCTTGTCAGGCAGTGCCAGGTGTTGGGAATGCTTGGCAGGGGAGGGTGATGGAGCTGTGGTCATTGGGGCAGGGCAGAAGAGTGTGGGGGGTGGGATTTGGGCAGTGCTGGGCTCTTTGGGTCAGTGAGGGCGAGGTGTGGGTTTGGGGAAGTTCAGCCCCATGGGCTGGGGGCTGTGGGGCAGTGCACAGGACTGAGGATGGGGAAGGAAGCTGTGGGGCAGTGCTGGGGTAAGGGGTTCCAGGGAGGGCTGTGGGGTAGTGGTTCTGGGTGAGGAGTTGGGACTGTGGTGGAGAAGAGGAGGCTCTGTGGCAGTGGGGCTGGGGTGTGGAGACATGGGGGATGTTGTCCCACTTTCTCTGGATGCAGCGTGCAGGGTGCTGGGGAGGGGGAGACACAACTACAGGAGGGGGAGAGGGGATTATTGCCCCGTGGCTGGGATGTTCTGAATCTGGGAGGGGGATGAACTGCAGGGAGAAGGGACAGCCAGCCCCTTTTCCTGGTGGGATGTGTACATGGGAGGATGTGGTGCTGTTGTAGTGGCTCATCTTTGGGTCATCTTTTGTCCCCTGGAGCCAATGCTGAGGGGGCTGTGGGGGCCCACTGCAGGTGGGGATGTTTTGTGTGGGGTTCACTGTTCTGGCACAAGGAGAAGTGCTGAGGATGAAGGGTGCAAGGCTTGGACTCCCTGCTGCATGGGGAGGGAGTGATGTGCCTGGAAGTCCTGTTGCTGGTGTGCTCTGGGAATATTTGTGGTTGGATGTCCTGCTGGTACCTGCAGAACACAGGGATGTTGGAGGATGGGATGGCCAGTTCTTGCTTGGTCAGTAATGCTGCCAGTGGGGCTGAGAGGGTGGTAGGGGTGTGCTGGGTCTGGGGGTGCCAGGAAAGGTGCTGATGGGTCAGGAAGGGGTGGGGAGGTGACAATGTTTGGGGACAGGGAGGCTGGCAGGGTCACTGCTGGGTCTAAACACAGGAAATGTGGGAAATGAGGAGCAAGGCTCAGGCTGTCAGTGTGGTTAGAGGGGCTGTGTGTGTTGGAGGCCTTTGCTGCCCTACATGTGGGGCAGGGAGGGGGCCATGGGGCAGAGATTTGTGTGCAGAGATGGGGCTGCCAGGGCTCCTGCTGGATCTGTGAGTAAGAGGAAGGAAATGATGGCATCTCCATAGTGGAGGGACTTTGGGGAGCAAGGATACCCTGGAGAGGTGGATGTAGGCCATATTCCTGGGAAAACAGGGCTGCTTGTGCCTCCTGTGCTGAGAGGGACATGTTCCCCTTCCTTTAGCATGCTGGAGAGCTGTGGCATCATGGGCAGCTGCTGCTCCATGTGTACTTGTGGTGGGGAAAGTCCTGGAGAGCCCCTGGAGCAGAGGTCAGAGCAGTTGGGTTTGGCAGGGTTGGGAGCTGGGATGGATAATTCACTGCCTAAAGGGCTGGGGAGGGACAGGATGACTCTGGGGGTGGATTTGGGGGTTACTGTAGCCACCACCAGTTCAGAGAATGTGCTGGGGTCTGCAGGAGGTTCCTGGGGAGGTAACAGGGATGGCAGCCCTGAAATCCATCACTGGGAATGTTTGCCAGTACTGTCCAAGCTGTGGGAGCTGTGCTCATGAGGTGTCACAACCACAGGTGAGAGGAAGATCAGAGCCATGTTCCTGTCAGCTTGTGATGGGTTGGATGCAGCATCAAGATCCAAGGAGCTGGGAGGGCTGGATGTGTTGGATTCCTCTGCAGGGATGAATTTGGAGAGTGCAGAGCTGGGAAGCTCAATGTGAATGGATTGGTCAGGAGAGGAGCAACCACAGCCTGAAAGTGCTGCTGCTGGAGGTTGTGTCCCTGCTCTGCAGAAGGGAAGGGAAGGGAAGTTCTCACTGCTGCAGGGATCCCCCATGAAGCAAAGTGATGAGCTGAGTGCACCTGATCCTGGCTCTGCTCCATCATTTCAGGGATAATTGAGATCAAGTCTGACAGTGCCACTGTAACCAAGCTTAGGAAGGATTGTGTGCTGCAAACTGGATTTCTCAGGTTGATTAGGTTTACTTGTACAGCTTTCCCCAAATTTGAGAGCAAGTTAGTCTAGAAATGGGACTGTGCAATATTAACCCATATATCCCAGCAGCACAAGTGCAGCTCTGAAGTTTGTATCCCAATCCACACAGAAATTACCTTTAAAGCAATTAAAGAGATGACAGAGAGGGTTTAGGAGAATGGAGTTATGAGATGAAAAAGAAGCTCACCTAGGTTTGGTCAGAGCTGTCATTTCATAGGGTTATTACAAATTTTTGTGAAGATGCTGTAGTGTTTCTAAGACTGGGAGAAAAAGACAGAAATGATGCAAATAACTTTTTTGGTGCTGAGGATTGGAAGTTTGTGGAGCTCTTTCTTTGGGTTTGCTTACTCAAAGTGGGTAACAGCATTTTCCCCTCTATGAATGGGGAAGGAAGTACCACAAGTATCACAATCTTTCTGTTTGGTGGGGTTTTTTTGGTGTTTTTTTTTCTTTGAGGAGAAGGAGAATATGCTGTGTTTGTGCCACTGATGTGGTATTTTTTGTATTACCTCTCTTAAAACGATCCCTGTATTTCTTTCTTTAAAAAGGTTTGTAAAATGACATCTTAATACTGAGCTGACATCTCCCTGCAATTTCAGAATTGTTTCCTTTTTGCTCCAAAAATAAGTTACTGTACAAACCCAGCTCTGGATGAATGAGCTGAATTCTGCCATGCTTTTGCTTAAGTAGAATTAATTAAATTCCAATTGTAGCATCTTCATTGTCAGGGCGTTATCTGGGAGTCAAAGCAGTGGGGTTTGAGTTAGCAGGGCTGTCAGCTGAGGGCCATAATCTTTGTGTTCCAAAGGGAATGGATTTACTCTGACATTGCTGAGACACTGTGGTGTCTCTGTGCAAAGCCTGTCATCGCTGCTCACGTGTTCCCTCACTTGCAGAGAGGAAAATGATGCCTCTCCCAGCTGGGTTAGATCTTTGTTCCAGCTGTTACATCCCATTAGGAGAGCTACAGTCAAGATTTTCATTACTTTTCTGCTGTTGTTTCTTTGCATTTGCACTGGCTGTAGTTGATGGGAGCTTCTGTGGCTGCAAAGAGGAGGCAAAAGGATTTGCAGAGAGGGTTTGAGATGTGTTTGATGCCGTGAAATGCTGCTGAATGCTGTGTTGGGGGTGGAGGAGAGGCTGAACTTACAGGGAGAAAATCAGGGTTTTCCTCTTAAAGTACACCATCTTAGGCTGCTCAAATTTGTGGAAAGCTTTGTCAAAGGAGCACCATTCAATGTGCTGTTTTATCCTAAAATTTAAATTCAGTGTTGGAGTATGTAATTAAGGTATCAGGCTACAAAACAAACTGATGTAGAGTGGTTTTTTTTTTGAGCAGAGTTCTGCGTTGCTGTTGTTGGTTTTAAGCAGAGGTGTAAAGGAAAAGCTCCCTGTTAGGTGCCACTTTGTTTTGCACTCCTGTTTCACGTGGTTTGATAGAGGGGTGGCAGAGCTTTGAGTTACCTGCTCTGGGTTCTATAGGTTGGGTTTTTTATACTGGGGAGCTGTCCATGAGGACAGCTCAGAATCTGCTTTGTTTGCCATGAATTCACCTAATGTAGCTTGGAGTGGGGTGGTGGGTTCTAGACATGCAGAATATGTCATGTTTTACCTCTTAACTTAACACATCCAGTGGAGGAGTTCAGTTTCCAGTCTATTTATGTGAGTATTTATGTGAGTTCATGGGAGGGATGAGGAGGGGAGTTGTCTTCACACCCCCCAAAGTCTCTTTTTTCTGGTATATTGCTCTAAAAACCAGTCAGATAGAAACTACTTGACTCCTATCACTGGGAGCACCTGAGCATATTTCAACAGGACAAATTTAGATTATCTGCTGCTAGAACTAGAAGTGAATTGAACTTTTTGAATTTAGAGGTGGATTTTCCTCTGTTTTCCTTCAATTTTCAGTGTTATGCTTGGATATACTGTGATTTTATTTTTTTCCTCCTGAAATTTGCCAACAGTTAGAAAATAAAGTTGATATTTAGTTTCATATTGTTTGTCTACTTTCCTTTTTTGCATATTATTTTTATGCAAACATAGAATTATAGAATATCCTAAGTTGGAAGGGACCCACATGGATCATTGAGTCCAAGTCCCTGTTCCTTGCAGGACTACATACTAATTATATATATATATAAAAATATTAATTACTATATTGATACAGGTATTATTAATGCAACTGCAATTTTGTTAAAAGGCAGGTTCTGATCTGGTGAGCACAGTATTATAACTGGAAGGAAAAATTGCCAATATTGCAAAATGTTTTCCAAGGCAGAACTGGCTCCAAAACTGCTCCAATGTCTGCACAGTCTCTCCCATAAACTTCATTATAGCAAAAGGAACATGCAAACAGCAGACCAATATTTTAATTGGTAATTTCTTTGGTTTTGTTCTTTATTTTTAGTTACTTCATTCTTATCACCATACAGTAATAACCCCTACCAAAGGATTAGATTTTGGTGATCAGTTTAAATAAGCTGATTCCCTCTGCTGGTCCTTGAATGACTTCATAACAAGGATCTATCCTGGGCCTGTAACATTCATTAGAAGCTTACATTTTATGTCCTGATAACCTTAAATGTTGATGTTTTTAGGCTAATTCACTTCTTACTGGCTACTAATATAAAGAAGGACAATGTGGGTTTTTTTGCTTGACGTTTCTGAAGTTTCTGGGAAAAGGCAAACTGAGCACCAATAGCAAGAAGATGCTTTTGCCTGACTGGTAACTACATTAATAAGACCCTTTTTTTCCCCACTTAAGTACATTTAAGTAAGGCATCCATACTTATTAAATAACTTACTGTGCATGCCTGTGACTTTGCTGGATGAAGGCTGCGTTGTCTCCTTGAAACCGTTATCCTGGAGTAACTTTTTGTGATGTGCTGGAGCACAAAGAATCTGTGATAGAGCCTGTAATTAAAATACCAAGGAGCTATACCTAGTCATTTGCTGGTTAAAATAAAATCTAAAAAAAAAATCTCTTTTACAACAGCCATGAGGGGGAATGCTGAGCTATTTATAACACATGTACATGTTGCATGGGTGGGTGACTCATTAATTTTTCTTGGTATATTTATTACAGAGCTGTAGTTGCTTCCTTTAAGAATCCTGGCATGAAACTCAAAGCTCTTCTGTTCTGTACTTATTTGCCTGTTAAATTTTCACTTGTTAATACAAACTTTGGGCCAGGAAGGAGGAGGTGGTGGGGGTGAGTTTGACAAAAGGAAATCAGCTATTCCTGGGACTGAAGTTAAGGCAAGAGTTCCCTAACTCCCACCCACCCCCTCACAGTGCCTTTGAATGGCATCAGCACTGGCCAGCTGGCTTGCTGGAGGAATTCTTGTGATTTTTGCAAAAATAACTTGGCTTTAGGAGCTTCTAAAAAGTCCTTTTCCCTACAACCCAAACTCTTGTTTGTAGGGGAGTTTAGTGCTCCATCCTTGTTCTGTTTGATTTGATTTTCCTTGTGGATGGGTTGCTTCATTTGGAGGTGATGCTGAGCAGTGGGACTGAGGGCTGGATAACTTTCCACACAAATACTCTGCTCTGCCTGGATTTTCTTTGCCCATCATTTCAGCCCAGAACTTTTTTGGGATGCAGTTCTGTGTGCAAATTCCTCCTCACCTGGTGCTCATTCTCATGCCCAGGGAAGCCAAGAATATTGTAGCTGCACAGTGATTCCCACAGGTTTCTGGTGAGCTGTTTAGACACCAAATGGTCTTAATTGAGCTCTGCTGCTGCCACAGCTTTACCACTTTTGGAGCACAGTTCCCATTCAGGGAGATAGTGCAGCTTAAAAGCTTGTGAGTAAGGTATTTTCTTAGTTCACTGTTCATGGGGTAAAAGGAGGAGAGTTGTAACTTGCTGGATAAACTATTCCCACCTCCTTCCATCTCTTCCCAGCCCTGAACAATGATAATATTTAAAGTCTTGTGGTATAAAGAACAGCAAGAGACTGAAAACCAAAGCTCTGAAGTGTCTGTGATCTGGCACTGACTTGCTGTGTGACATTAATTATTTCACTGGGATGCTTCAGCATCTGAATTTTTAGACTGAGGATAGCACAGATATGTGAATAATGAGATATGTTCAGCATGCACAGATTAAACTTTTTTTCTTGGCGTCATTTGCACACAGAAAAAAGCCTAAGACTAAATGAAACACCAGGAGAGAGTGTATTACATGTTTGTCAGCATTCCCTTTCATGTGTCTGGCTTCTGCTATTTTACTGATTTTATTAAGCCAGAGAGAGAAGAGAAATGCTAAACTGTTGAAATAAAAATATAAAGTCTTTATTTGATGAATAACCTGGAAATACATCTAATGCATTTTTGTGCTGTTATAATTTCCAATTGATAACTAGTTTGATTTTAAATACAGATATGAATACAGAACTGAAACTTTTTTCAAACACTTTTGTCACTGAGGACACTTTTTTTAAAAAAGGGGTAACTGCTCCATCCCTTCATCCCTCTGACAGTTGCAGGTTTCAACATTATTTTTAGCTTTCAATCAATCTTATGACTTGGCATTGTCTCTTTGGAGGTAAATGTCAAAGCTGTGGGAAAATTGAATCTTCTTTGGGTGGTTTTTTGGTCACCTTTTGAACCCACTTTCTAACACACATAATTGTTTTGTGATACAGTTGTTAAATATTTCCATGCTTCAGTTACACTTAGTAGCTGCTTCTCTGCCACATGTTCTTAAAAAGCACTTGTAGAAAGAATTCCTTTTTTTAGCATTTATCACTTGCTAATCATGTCAGCACACTTTTCTGGAGATTAAAAAGATCATGTGCAGATCTGGGAAAGGACCTTTGAAAAGTTTTCCCCAAGTTTTTCTTTTTACCTGTCTGTCAAACTTGTACCTGTTAAATCTTGACACCTTAGAAATACTTCAGTGAGTTCACAGGTACCTTCATAGCCTGAAGAGCAACTAAAAGCAACAACACAGAATTTCTTAGTGGTGTCAATTATCTGAATTTGACTTTTTAAGCCTAAAATTTTTCCCCCCTAATAAGTATAAGGATCTCATGACAACTCTGGAGTGGTGATATCCTCATGCAATTGTGTGCATGCAAGTCTGGAGTTTGCAGAGCAAACTGGTATTGCACTTGTGTCAGGTATTTCATAAACACAAACTCAAACTTCACAGTGCTTCTCACCCTGCAGAGTTCATGTTCCAAATACAGGAGGCTAAAACTGGCAGTAACTTGGTCTGATCTCCCTTTTAGCTGTGGAAAGAATTAAAACACAAGCAAGGCTTGCCTGGAGTCACACAAGAGGCCAGTGTTGGAGAGCTGAGAATCAACCCCATAATCTGAGTATTATCCTTATCTTCACTGCAAGACTTAAGAAGGGAAATTCTAGAACAAAATTCCCATTTTCTAAACCTACCTGCAGGCGTGAGTTGGCTGGGGGATGAAATTCATGCAGTGATGTGAGAACCAGCTCACTCAGCTGCCTCAGCTTCGAGATAAACCAAGAAGAGATTAGGTTAAAGGACAAACAAATGAGCATCCCCCCATTCTCTGGAGCCAGGGCTCCACAATAGCCATTGTGTTCCTTCAATAAGCACGGGCTGCTTTTCCATAATTACTTTTTTAAGTAAATCACAGCTTATCATCATATAGGGATGTAATATCTTCATAAGCCAATTTTACAGAATTGTAATAATTCAGTATATCATTTTATTGAATTAAAAATCATGTTTGGGCCTTACAGCATTGTTTTTGGGTTATTGTTGTTAGGAAAAGTCAGGAAGTGACTCAAAGTGATGCCTTGGCTGCCAAAGCCAGTGCCCAGTTCTCCCTCCAGAGAACTTTCAAGGGATTTTCCTCTGTCAAGTCAGGGAAACTGAGGTACTTGGACTTCTGCAAGTGTAATTTAAAACTTTGAGCCAAATTAATTGAATTACACAAACTCCATCCTCTGTTGGGCTGTATTCTTGGAGATCCTATTAAATAAAGATCTCGACTGCCTGGCCAGTGAGGTTTCACTGTGCTTTTTGTGAAGGTAAGATTTTTGCTGTAGAGTCAGACTTAATTGATTATTGATTAATTGATTTCCCCCAGGAAATCAACCCCTGAAGTATAGTACAAAATATTCTCTCCTCATTAGACCACTACTTAATATTCCTCTCTTTTATCCAGGAGGTGTAGCTAACCAGTAGATGAAGTAGCTCATGGTTTATGAAGCCTGTAGATTTCATCTGGTGGAAAGATACTTTGTGAAGTTTTTTTTTATATCAAGAGACTTTTTCTTTTCTCTCTGCAAACTACAGTCAGTTCAAAAAAAATGAAATTGTTCCTCTTGTAGGTTGAGAAATGATGTTTGATCTGTTCCATAGTGATAAAGTGCACCTTCTGCATATGGGGTTGTGTGGTGTTAATTGACTGTTGCCAGGTAAATTGCCTGTTGTTGCTCTCTCCTTTGGGCTTGCTTTGCTTCCTGGAGTGCAATTCTTCAGTGCCATGACGTGAAACAAAATGATGGCTCAAAACAAAACCTTTCTGAAAGTACATTTGGTAGAACTGTGGGGCAGTAAATCCATCTCTCTTACTGCTGGTGAGCTGGGGCACTGTAATCTCAAAGCACCTTCAGGTTGAATATTTTAACCTGGATTTCTGCAAAAATATTGTTCTTCTGATGTTTTTTTTATTCCAGATGGCCGCACAGATCCAATTTTGGACGACGTAGGCGATGCCTTTAAGCTTATGGGGGTGAACCTGCATGAGCTGGAAGATTACATCCACAACATTGAACCTGTCACTTTTGCACATCAAATCCCGTCGTTCCCTGTCAGCAAGAACAATGTCCTCCAGTTCCCCCAGCTGGGAAGTAAGGATGCAGAAGAGAGGAAGGAGTACATCCCTGATTACCTGCCACCTATTGTCTCCTCTCAAGAAGGTCTGAAATCAAACCTTTGCTTTCAGTTCTGGTGGATTTGGGTATTTGTGGGCAATCCCCCCAGCAGCTCAAGCTGTGCTGCCCCGTGGCAGTGGCTTGGGAAGGGCCTGTGGGTATTACAGCAACCAGGGTTGCAAAGCAGTGCTGTAGCAGGTTTGTTCTCAATTCTTTTTACTTTCCTTCCAGATGAACTCGTGCCAAAAATTCACCATGTTACTCCATGTTTCAATAATGTATTCTAAATTTTAAGTTTTCAGATGACAATAGGAGTGAATGCTTTGCATTACCTTTTATGTGTTAGCCTTTTCCTTATGCATCCTGCAAGAGCTTCTGTAATTTGGTAAAGGCAGAGGAAGGAAGGCTGGTGAGACTGGCACAGCATTTTCTGCTCCTGATAGCTGTTTCTCCTTACTTGTAACAAGTTTCACCGCAAAAACCAAACCCAACCAAACAGAAAAACCTTATTTTCCAATTAAAATGAATTCAGCTTTAAAATATGGAAGTAAGAGTATTTTAGAAGCATTGTACTGGATTTAAGTCTCTTTGTTAACGTTGATTAGGGTTTCACCATCACTGTTCCAACTGCTCCTTCCCTTTCTTGTCCCACAGAGGCAAAGGTTGAGGAAACAGTGAAACCAACTATACAAGTGCTCTGAGATGCAATTAACCTGAGAATTTTAACTGTGGCACTGGAAAAAGCATACTTGTTTTCTCTGTTTTTCAGCTATATGAGACTTGATTGCTAATAAGATAAACCTTTAAGAAACATGACCTAGTCTGACTTGCCCTTTGAATAGTGAACAGCACACTACTGTACTTTGTGTGGAAATAAATATATGTAAGGTTGTGAGTATAAAAATCCCAGACAGAACTTAATTTTCCAAAGGAGTGTAATGAACAGGTGCAACCTGCACAAGATACTTAATGTAGAATTTTGTGGGTACAGAAGGAATATCGTGCTCTATTGTGCATATTGCTCTTTTGTTTAGAAATAAGGTCTCAAAGTCTGCCTGTTGAAATAGATGTAAAAACTCTGCCCAGTGTAAGAATGAACATAAGCAGCATCACCTTGTTGGGCAAAGAAATCCATTGCTGTGCTGCTGCAAGTGTGGCATGGGGCAGTACTCCAGTGATCTAGCAAGCTGTAGGAAGTTTGTGCTCAGGTTTTTTTACATCATGGTCAGCTAAAGGATGCAATTGCTGTGTACTCCAGTTAGAGCAAGTGGAATTGTGGTCAGGAGCAGATATCTGAGGAGCAGGTACTGGGTTTGCTGTGTTCTGAACAGATATGCTCATTCCAGTAACAAGGTGAGGACTTACTCTTCCTGGTGAGTATTTCTGAGGCTATGAAACTTTAATTTTCTGTTTCCTTTAGTTGTGCTTTATGGATCAATAGCATTTCAGTGTTTCCTGTCTTAGTACAACCCAGGAAACTGGAACTGCTGTTCAAAACAGAAATACTTTTTTATACTGGTAAGGAGATCCTAAAGTCTCACCCTTGTGAAGCTTGTTAAAAGGGTTGTTTTAAAAATCTAACCATGAACTCTCTCAAGCCAGGAGGAGGCAAACAAAATGCAAATATCACACGTGTAGACAGCATATATAAAAGAAGAGTACTGAGGAAGAAGACTTTGAGAAGTGAATGGGGATTTTAGCTCCCCTGTTTCTGGCTACTTTCTTTAGCCTGATTCTTCAGGAGGTAAACAAACACCATTCTGTCAGAGAAACCCGGCATCTTTGAAGTGTAACAAGTTGCCCAGCAGTGTTGCAATTGTTTTGTTTCTTTTTCCCTTGGAAAATCATACTTTAAAATATGCAAGGAAAGTCAAATCCAGAGAGGCTCAAAGCAGCTGCAGACAAATATCTGAGCGTGGGGAGGGAGAGAGGAGACTTACAGACTCAGCCTGACAATACATGACATACAAAGAGAGGCTAAAAATTGAAATGGGGACAGTTGTGCTTTTTCTTTTTTTTCTATATGTAACTTTTTATACTCTTTCTCTTGCAAGTTAGATCCAGGAGTTAGATTTTAGCAGTCCTTATAAATAATGTATGAATCCTTTTAACACCTGAAGCAAGAAGATATTATTTCCAAAGTTGGATGAGAACCAGGAAAACTTCTGATGCCTAAGGGTAGTGTATCAGAGGACCTATAGGCACACACAACTTGAAAAAAAATGAATAAAATATTTTTAAATGGAAATTTAAAGGAAGCATTAAATACAGTTGCTGAATGCAGATTTGTTATAGTTGATTTAAAATATTTACAGTTGAGGACATTTTAATTTTGAATTAAGTGCTTTCTGAAAATGGTGTTTGTGCTCTGTGGTTTGTTTTTGAAAGGGATGAGGTGGATCACAAAACTGCTGTGTATGTTTTGTTCTATGTTATTCCAAGTAAAAATCAGAAGAAAAACTTACTTTTGGAGATTAAAGGAATGCATGGTAAAATACTGAAGAGTTGCAGAAGCCATTTAAATACTTTGCTATATTTTATAATCTAGAAAAAAGCAATGAGGCTGCTCAGATTTTTCAGTCCATGAGATTTGAGTTGCTTTGAGTAGGCAATATTTAGAAATGGAGGAAGGCTTTGTGCACATCAGGGTGTGTGATGTAAATCTTTCAGTGACTTTAAGGAATCGTCAGCAGGACTCCTGATGTCCTGTTTTATATCAAAGCCTAGAGCTCAGCTCAGTTATGAATATTTATTTACTTTTAAGGGTCAGAAATTACAAGTGCTGATATATTTTAGCAATAATATAGCCATGATTTTTAGTAAGAAAATACTCTTTTTTCAGTACTGTTAATTTAAAAACCAAACCAAGGCAGTGTTCAATCTACACCACGACCAGTAGGTGTTGCTGCCCTCCTTCTCAAAATTCCTTTAGTTCTGTACATGTAACCAACTCCTTATTTCCACTTACTCCAGAGCTGGTGCTGGTTCAGGCTGTGCAGAGGCTGCCCAGCAGTTTGAGAGATGTCTTAGTTATCATTGCCAGAGAATCCATAAGAGCAGAAATTCTCTGCAGCCTGAGAGGAGCCATCCCCTTCATTGAACTCAGCAGTAAGAAATTCTGAAATTCTGACTGATTCCTGAAGTTGTGGGGGAAAGGGAGCACGACAGAGTTTTCAAGATCTGTAATTTGTGTCAGTCAGGTTCAGCTCAGTGATACAAGTTTTGTTCCAAGAAAGCAGAAAATGTTTTCTTGCTTTAAATACAGAGTGCAAGCTCTAACCAAATGCTTGAGCTGTGAGGATCTGCATATATAATTCTATATATTATAAAACAATCTGACTCAGTATTGCCATGGAAAATGTTGGGTTTTTAGCAGTATTTTTACAAAGGACTCTGAAGGGATAATTTTATGCCAATGTATCATGATGTTCGCTGTCTGCCTATTTTTAATTAGTCTCCTTTTTGTTTTTGAGTTAGTTTAGCACTGTTGTCACTAAAATGTCATGGTAAACTTGTAAGACAGATTAAAAAAGGAGAAAAAAATAAATTAGTTACAAAACATGATGGTCATGGTTTATTTCTTGTGCTTTAATGCAAGAGAACATACATTTTGCAATAATAAATCAACTTCATAGAATTTGTTGATTGCACTTGAAGCAAAACAGTATGTGCTGAAACTAGGCCAGCTCAGAAAGCCCAGATACTTCTCCACAGCTAATAATAATCACTTACATTTTGTGATAATGTTGAGAGGCCTGAGTCCTGATGTTGTAAGAACATATATCATTCCCCATGATTAAAACAAAGAAAAGTGAGGTGTGAATCCTGCATGTGTCACAGTATCCTTATTTTTAAGCTTCCTAGAATTAATCTCTATTTGTGCTTGCTACCTCTTTTTATCACTTCATTTAAAAAATTTTTTTTTTTTTTTTTAAATAACTGCTTTATGTCAACTGCTCTCTTTTTGTGCAGTCACAGGCAGTCCATCCCTACTTCTCTGTGTAGAAAACTGAAGAAAACACATTGGTTTTGTTTGTGCAATACTGCTCCTAGTCTGTGGTATTTACATTAGACCCTTGCACCTCTCTTACACTCTAATTGTGCTGGTGCATGTCAGCAGGATATGAGGGAGAAAACATGAGAGTCTTTTCCCACTAGTTCAGTTATTTTGTGGGGAGAAGGGTAGCTTTTAGAAAGTCATATTTTCTCCACAGTTCCAGCTGCATTTTTTTCTGTCTTCTGCTTCATGCTACTTTACTCCCACTCCTAAAGGTTCAGCTCCTTCTCCTTAAAAATGATGTGAGAACAAATGTAATTTTTACCATGCATTAAATTTTGTTGTCTTTCGTTCCAGGTAATGCGTGCTCAAGCACTGCCATTGTATTTCTGATCATTGAGTCAGGACAAGTTCTTGGCACAGTTTACAAATTCAGATTTATTTGTAGCCTTTTCTGTCAGAGCATTTTATTTCGCTGTCAGATCAAAGCATAAAATTGCTGATCTTCTTACAGTCCTGCCTTTTCCCCTCTTTGCTGCTGATGTGATGTTAGGACCTTTTACTTACAAAAACCTGATGCCTGCAGCCACCTGGGAGTGTGGAAACCCAGCTGTCAAATTGCAGCTCATCTCAGCACATCTCTGATTTTTTTCATGCCATGGTAGCTGCTGCAAATCTCATTTGAATTGATGAGACTTGGGGGTGCTGGTGAAGCAAGGTGCTAATCAAAAGAACACATTTTTGTGGCTGGGTTCTACCAGTGCTAGAATTGTAATTGTATAAAGCAATAAGCATCAGGGTGACAAAAAGCATTAGTGTTGAGCTCCAGCAGGAGATGGATCAGAACAAAATTGTCACTGCCCCTTCAGGCTGGCAGTGCTTTCTGTGCCTGCTCCAGGAGGGAATGGAGCAAGTCCTGGATCTCAGACCAGAGTGATTTCAGTCTCTGGTTTCTCCAAGGGCTAAACAAAGCCAATCCCTCTTTGTCAGTCAGAATGTGATGGGCTTTTAAAGGGATCCTGGAGTATCCACTTTGCCATTCTGGTAGCACGAGTCTCCCTGTTGTAATTTTTTTAACCTTTCTGCCTTTCCCCAGCTCCAGTTTAACCCCACAGCCTAACTCTCCCTCATTCCAGCAGCGACACCAATGATTTTAAAGCAGCAATGATCTTTTCAACAGAACTTTTCCAGTACAGTTGGTTAGGAACCCACCACTCCTTGATAATCAGCTAATGTGTATTCAAACACTCTGAAGAGTTAAATCCCTGCCAGAGTGTGAAGATTTTGCTCCTGGCTGCTCGCTGTGCCTGGTTGCTGATACTCACAGGCATCCTTTACCTGTGTGCAGTGTGCTGAGAGTCAGACCCTGATTGCTTTTGTGAGGAACAATCCTCATGTCTGCCACAGCCCAGCAAGGAAGGAGCAACAGGAGAGACAAAATGAGAAAAGGAGCCAAGCCTGAGATGCAGCCAGAAGAAAAGCATTGGGAAGGAGCCAATAGGAGAGGCAGGTTTCAAAGGAAAAAAGGAAAATATGAGACAGGAACAAAAAAAAAAAATAAAAGTGTACAGAAAACGTGCCTGGTTTAAATCTTGCCATTAGACAGAAAAATAATTTTTCTGGAAGGCGTGCTGATAAAGCTGGAGTTGGGAGGACAACTGTATCTCTGCCTTTTCTTAAGAAGTTGTATCATCATTGAAAACATAATTTCCAGTGAAATCCCGCAAGAAAGGATTTAATGAAGTTTGGGGGGTTTTTTAAATGTGGAGTTAAATAGATTTTCAGAGGAGAGCTTCTTTAATTTGCAGCACTTGGAGAAAAAAAAAAGTCAGTGTAATAAGTGCCATAGTAAAACTTTATCTGTGGCAGGAACTAACTCACATAGCTGAGGTCTGTAGACTGTGGAGACAGACACATGCACTGCTTTATATTGTGTACTGGTACCTAGCTCCTAATAATTCATGTCTTTGGAAAAAAAAAAGAACCCAAACTTGCTATTTTTTTAAGAAACTTAATGGCAACTGGAATTGGGGAATGGAGGACACATATTAATTTATTTTTTTTTTAATTGTAGGAGAGGCTTATGATGAATTTTCATGTTTTTGGGGTCTTTTAAGTGTTTCATCCTTCAAAATAGATAAACCAGGTGGAACCTGGCTATACATGAAGAAGCAAATCAGAAAATAAGTTTTATGAAGATACTGCCTCCATTTTTTTACAAGTAATAGCAAGGAGTTAGTAAAAGTAACTATAAAAATTCAGCATTGTGAAAATTTATTGGTTTAGCTTCTTAAGTAAGCTATCTAGTTTTATTTGCTGCATATAGCAATTGAAATGAAGCTAATGTGACTTCAAGAGGATATCATCCTTTTAAAACCTTCTCACAAAGATTTTTCTGTTTTTCAGACCTGTTTAGATAACTTACAAGTTAGTGATTCTTAAGGATTCAAAAATAAAAACTGCAAAACACAGAAGTTGCCTGATAAAAGCCAGCCTTTTGCAGTAAATTATTTACATGGAATGGGAATGAAAGTCATGGATCCTTTCACTGCATTGTGATGTGCAAATTGCAATTTTGGTTCGAATAAAACTGGAGGAGAAAATGGGACTTTGTGATAAAAGGGTTCTATTGTCTTGTGTATTTTGAACAGAAATGCTGTCATGATTTTAATTTCCTACTGATCCTTTTTCAGCAAAACTTTTGTCACTTGTCTTGACTCATCACGTCAGATCAGTTTTTTCCCTTTTCTGACAATGTGTGACTTTGTTTAGTGCCTGTGTTGCTTCCTGCACTGTCTGCTGCATCTATGCTCGAGGATTTTATTTCAGCTGGATTATCAGACACCTTTGTGCCTTTGAAAGCATAAGTTTCAAATTAGGTTATCATCTGATAGCTGGGTGTTACTGCTCTTGGGCCTTTCAGACTTTCCCTAGCTGCCCTGAGTATTTTTGGGGACTTGAGGGAAGGGAGTGGGAAATTGAAAGTCTGCCTGATTCTTTAAGCAGGATAAAAGGGAAGTAACACTGGCTTATTTTTAAGGCTGACCGTGTAACTTTATTATTTTTCAGTGTTTTCACTTCATGCAGGAATGTTTGCTATTTTTCTTTAATCAAATGCTTTTCTTTCCTTCCCTGGCTTCTGCCACCAAGGATGCTTTAACTTAATGAACATCTTAGTGATTGCTAACAATTCCTGGCACTTTAAAAACAAATAATAATCATTTTAGCTACTGGGAGCAAAGCCACAAATTTGATTGTTACCTCCCTGTGTGGGAATTTGTGCCAAACATCTGGAGAAATGTCTCAGTCCGAGCAAACCTTAATTCAGTACTAGGATGCAGAAGTAGAACATGTTGGTTGAGACCTCGTACCTGTGTCTGATTTTGAGACATGTGGCCTTAAGCAATGCCTCCTGCTACTTAATAGCAACAGTGGCATTTACATGGGCACAAGGAATGGTTCACACCTGGAATTCAGGAGCTGGCCATCCAGGTAATTGTTCTGAATAGCACAGCTGCCCAGAGGGCAGTGTAAATTAAGAGTTACTTGCAGAGTAACTTTTCTCAGTTTAACACCTCTGAAGTGTCTGAAATGCTTCTTACCTCCTGTGAAAAACATCCACACTTGGAGCTGTTTGGGAATAGGTACTGCTTGGTGTTTTGTGCACATTTTCGAGTGTAGCTGAGCCTAACCTTGATCTCAGCATCAGAAAAAAACGTCTAGACAAAGATCACAAGTGGATTACGGGACCCCGTATCTCTCTTGCATTAATCAGGGGAATGACTCATTGTGAGCTTCTGCATGTGGTACAGTCCAGGTTAACACTAAGGAATTCTGCCTTCTAAGTTTTAAAATTATGACTAAGAAAGCTCATTTGAATTATTTGTCTTTTGCCACACACAGATAAGCACTTTAACTTTACCATGCAGCTCTTGAATTCAGTGTCTTCTTAGAATTTGGGTTGGAAGGGACCTTAGAGATCTTCTTCCAGTCTTCACCTTTGGTTCATGCTCCTGTTTTCTCCAGCTCTCAGCTAAAGAGAATACTAGTGACTGGGTAAGTCATTAGGAAGGGATAACTCACTTTTATGTGTAGGCAATTCCAGTTAATTTTGCAAGACTTGGAGAAATGCAGGACTTGAATGGATGGCAGGGAGAGTTCAAATGCAAAAGCATTTGGAGACATGACCCTGGTTCATGCAGCCAGATGCTTGCATAATTAAAGTTCATCTTCAGCTGCATTTTTTGGGAATCTTTCATTTTTGTAATTGCACTCATTAGAAGCATTAATGGTTTTCTGATGATTTGACAAGACAATATTTTTCTGTATTTCTCTAGTTTGGGTTCTGTTTCTTTGAACAGCGTGACTGGGTAAAATGTAACCCCTGTGTGCATGTTGTGTATAAATGTGCATTGTTTGGGTGGGTTAAGCAAAGCCTCCCATAGCATACCTGTGTTTTTGAGGTGCAGTGTTAAACTTGAGCAGGGCTGGATCTGGCTTGTACTTAGCCCAAGGCTGGAAAACAATGGGTCTTCAGGTGGTAACACAGTAAGTCACAAATTTCTCTGACTTGGTTTGAGATGAATTTTTCGGTGCTGGTTATAAGCGATGACGCCACGCTGCCAGGGGTGGTATTTTATATGGAGAGATAAACTGAAGTTCAGCTCTGCCTGTGTGTGTTTGAAAGAGGTCGATAACAACTTAAATGGCCTTTCTTCTGGCCACTTTACAATCTGCAGCATTCTGCTTAATTTATTTTCCTTTGGTGAACTTGTTTGCCCTCTGCGTTCTGACTGTTGATGTCTGCTGCTTTCCCATTCCAAAGGGTTGTGTTAAAGGAAGGTTCTGTGTTTCATGTGTATTCCTACAGTTGGGATGGAGCATACTTTTCTTCAAACGTTATGAGCTCTTTTCCCTGAGGGGAGGAGGATGGTACAGATTCTGGGTGTCTGAGCAGTACAGCTTAACAGATTGGCCAAATAATCCATCCTGAACTGGAGAGTGAATAATTTTAATACCCCTTATCTTGCATAGATTTTTATGGATATTCATCTCAGCAAATGAACTTTGCATTTCTAAATATTTAGAGCAGCGTGTTCGTTCAGGCACAGCATATTTGAATCTTAATATTCTCCAAGTTTCTCCATGTTTCTCTGGGTTTTTGTGCATGTGGGACTTTGGTTCCAGCCTTACTTAAATATTTTTTGCTTGTGTGTGGACAACGCTAATTACGTCTGACAGTCACAACTGGGAATAGCACGGAGGAAATAATAGTTCTTGACCAATTGCTAAAACACAGGAAGTCCTGGTGCCATAGGAAGGGAGAGAAACTCACTTCTCATTTCCTTTGGAGTCCAGTGTGTTCAGATTGACTTTAAAGGGAGCTGAGGTGCAGCTCTGAGGATTTGGGCTTCAATTGTGTGCTCCCTTCGTGTGGAGCCCGTCCCAGCAGGCAGCAAGGCACCAGCCAGGAGAGCTCTCCCAGCTCAGCTGCTGGGGATCCTATTGCAAATTAAATATGAAACAAGGATGCGTTTGGTTTTGCAGGGAAACTTTTTAACAGAGTCACTCATAAGGCTTTCTCTCCAGTCTGAGTAGTTTAAATCACAATGCTGCTGGAGGTGATAGCTTGTCTGTAATCTTTCAGAAATAACTTGTTTCTTTTGCTCTTTTAAAGAAAAGAAATTATTTTTTTTTACCATTTTACGGTTTTAATTTTCTGTATTACAGGCTTTGCATGCTCAGAACAGCAAAGTTTCCATTGTTACCTTTTATTGGGGTGTGTATGAAATACTGTACAAATATTTTCAATGTGATCAAAACCTATACATATAATATTCTTTGGGGTCTTTTAAAATAAAAGGTACAGATAAACTGAGTATCCATGGACAGGAATCTTGAGCTGGGATAATTTGGAGGAGATTTTAAGAAGCTTTAGAATTACAAGTGAAAATCTTTTTGGATTTTGGTAAGATTTAGCCATCTGTTTATCCTCCTGTAGCATCAGACCTTAACTTTCCTTTCCAAAGTCCTTAAAACCAAGGCATTAAATCACATTGGTTGTGATGAGCTGAAAAAACAAGGTGGAATTTCACTGTCATGGTCTTGCTGTATAGTTCAGTTACAGACTAGCATGTGAAGGGTTTGTCACATTATTGCATATATTGACACAATTCAGTGTTTTTTAGGACTCTTGGAGAAGGTAACCTTTGTGTGAATTAAAAAGTGATAAGTATCTTAATGCTGTTATTGCAGACAAAAAATTCTCTTAGATGAGATGATTTTTACAGAGTACAGTTTATGCTTCGTATCTGTTTAAAATTTCCAGTGGTTCAGGCTGAAACGCTGAATTTCCTCAAACCCTCAGTTTTACAAGGAGTACATCTATTTAGGGAGCTTTTCCTTCACACAGATACTCTTTCTGATGTGAGCTCACCGTGCTGAGCTCCTTGCAGGTGTTTGGACCATCCCTGTTGAGATGAGCTCCCATCACATCTCCTAGATCCCCTGGTGGAATGTCACACAGATGGGATCTATAGCTGTGGTCCTAAAATGTAGCCCTGCTGCCTGGCCAAAGGCAAAATGTTCCCACTGGTGTGGAAAGTGAAGAATATCAGATGAAATTGGAGGTTGAGTTGTGCACTATCAGTTCATATGCCCTGTGTGGGGGGAGTCTCCTGTGCTCTGCTGCTGTGGGCTAAGATTTTCCTAGGTCACAGGCTAAGCCAAGCAGGGCTGCTGCAGGACTCCTAACAGGAGACATCCAAGGCAATCCAGTGAAGCAGGAAACAGTGTTGATTAATAGATGGCACTTTATAAGAGGCTGGGTCTGCTGTCGAGCCTGGCATATTTTAAATGAGATGAAAAATTAAGTCCTTGCCACTTGTGGTGATTAAAGCCTCGGTGGCTCACTTTTCAAGAGTAGCATGTGAACCCTGCTGGCATGGTTCCAGTTGGGTTATAGAGTTCTGCCAACCTAAATGCCCCAAGCAGTTTCAAATTCATGGAGGAGAAATTGTGCTCAGTGCTGTTCTGTGCAGCCAAGTAGCTGCCACATCCTCCCACCACAATTCCTGGGTTTCAGCAGCAACTGAAGGGATGCTGTGCTAAAGGCACTCCCATTCACTGAAAGCATCCAGAAAGCCTCTATTTTTATTTTTTTTTTTCAGGGTAAATCCAGCAGTGCATGTGTGTTTTCTAGCTTGGTGTTACTCCTGTGTGTGTGAATGATGATAAATAAGTGCAAGGTTGTTAGACTCTTTCACAACAGGGAGTAGAGCCCATCCTGGTGTCAAATCTGTGTTTGCAGAGGAAAGAACCCTGTTTCTAGCACCCAGAGGTGCTGCCAAGACAGTGAAGAGACTGAGACAAAGAGAAATATTTAATTTTTTCATCTCAGTAATTTTCTTCCTTTCTCATGTATGTAAGGGCTGATTCTGTGCATAAAATAGAGAGTGATGTCCATGTGGTATCTTTAGCAGCCAATGTATAGAAAAGGTGTGGACTTAGAGAGTGGTTAAATGCAAAGAGCCAAGCAGAGGGACAGGACAACTGGTTACAATCTGCTGTGAAAGAAAGGTGTGGGATGTGGGAAGGTGATGCTGGCAGTGCCACCAGAAGGATGCAGGTTGGAGTTAAATAACTCCCAGTAGGATTTGTATTAAAATGGAATCGTTCTTATCAGCCCTGGTGGAATGGCCAATGCTTGTGCTGCTCTCAGACTCCAGTGTTACACATGTGCTTGTGCTGTGCAGTAGCTTTGGCCTTATCTAAATGGAAAACCCTTTCCAGCTTGAGAACAACTTAGCAACTTTTTAATATCAAAAAGAGCACATTATACACAACACATGTACAAGACTCAAAGGAACATGTATGCTGCCTAAAGTTTTTGGAGCTGGCGTGTGTGTGTGCTAATCTCCTGAGAGTTCATTGCTCCAAGCTTTTATCAGGAGCAAAGGGAGGCAGAGCTGAAGACTTCTGTGCACTGCCTCTCCATCTGAAAGAACCAGCTCCTTTTTCCTTACTTCAAGGCAAAGAAGTGTGTGTACATCATTCCTATCAATGCAGTCACAGGACTCTGACTTCCTTTTAAAGTGAAAATAAATGAAAATGTTCTCACTCTATTGTTAAGTGGCAGAGGAGCTTTCTTCTACAGCCTCATTGTCTTAGATCTGCTTCTCAGTGCAGCACATCTTTGCATTAAGCTGCTACTACCTTTTAATGTCATTTGGAAGAGAAGAAATATACTGCTAGTATCTCAGGGGAGAAGACTCTAGATGCTGGTTTTCTGAGGAAAAACTTAGATGTGGATTAAAAACTTGCTTTTTTGCTTGTCTCAAGCTGACTGCAGCTCAGAGTCCTCGGAGTTACTGCAGCCTCTCCATGTCCAGTTTTGCAGTTTCTTTACTGCCTTAATTAGTGTAAGTTTGGCTTTCCTAGATAATCTTTTCTGAAAGGACAAGTGAGATGAGGGAACAAGCAAGTTCCAGAGGGAGACATCCCAGCAATAAGTCCTGTCCACTTTGTATCAAATTAACAGAGGGAGAGCACCACAGTGCTCAGGTAACACCTAAACTCTATTCTCCAGAATTAGATGACTTTGTTTCCTTCCCTGCATTTGTTGTCCCAGCATCCTGCAGAGGTCGGGGTTGCTTTTTGAGCAGCTGCATTAGTGCCATTCTCTCTGTGAAGGGTAGGTCATTCCTTTCTGTGGCATTAGGAAGGAGCTGTAACCTTGTCATTTTAATGAGCCAAAGCTTTGTCCAAAATGGAACCTTTCCTGGTCAGAGGTGCATGGTACATGAGCGTATCTAAGGCAGTTCAGTCTCTGCAAGGAGAAGTCTTGCTTCCTCATGCAAAGAGACAGATTCCTAATTACCACAGAGCTGACAAAGAATGACATTTGGCAAAAACCCAGAGCAATATTCAGCCTCATTGCCTCCTGCTGCAGAGTGAGGCACCTGAGCTGTCCTGTCATTGCACCTTCTGATGTAATGTAAGGGAGGTTAGAGATGTAAGTGGAGATTTTCAAGATTTTTTTCCCCTCAAACTTCTATTGGAGAGCATATTATTGCTATACTTACCAAGAATTTATATTTCTTTAATGTTAACTCTGTATTGAGCTACCTGCCTTCACTGTGCTGTATCAAAGCTGCAACTTTTACTCTGCAAAACCCAAGTAATTTCTCTCCAGTTTTTATTTTGCTTTTTATGCTCATGTCTCATTTGCAGCAAAATATGTGTTCTTTAAATAACAACAGCATAATCTGGTTTACATATGGCAAAGGAAATAATACAGATGAAAAATCTAGGCTTTCCCTAGTATTGCTCTGTTATGTGGCAATAAAATGCATTGCACAAGTCGAATATTTTAAATTATTATATGTATGCAATTAATAAATTTTTAGCCATTTTTAAAATTTAGCAGCACTAAAATATTACTAATGTCTAATGCATTTTCATTAAAACTAATTAAATGTACTCAGTTCTAAGTTTACTTGAAATTGCTTACTAGCACTCAAAAAGAAAGCAAAGGAGCACATATCCAGAGGGAGGGATTACTTGCTCACAGAATGGAAACTTCAGGAGGGAAGCTGAGAGGAGCCAGATGAGCACATGCAAGGAAAATTAAATGTTTCAGGACGGTCTGAGCAGTGGAGATCAGATAACTACACTGGTGGTGTATCTTCTTGGAGGTGGTGTTAGTAGTTCCTCTGCAGTGATCTCTACTGAAGAACAAGAGCTTAATGTGTGATATGTGTGGCACAGTTTGGAGCATGAGGTCCAGGGGTTTGCTCCTGGCAGCCCTTGGGAGACCCAAAAAAAAAAAGAGACACCACAGTGGAGCCACAAAATGGGTGTGGAAGGTGCTAGAGTTTGGGGAAGTTAAATAACTGAGGCATTGATCCACACTGTGGAGTTCAACCAGAGCCACCAGGGCAGTGTCAGTGCCCTCCCTTGCTGGTGCAGCTCTGGGGAGAGCACAGCATCAGGGTCTGTCCCCAGCTGCACCCTGATCAGTTTGGGGTGCCAAGGGTGTGGTGATGCTTCCTGACAGGAGATGATGCCTTGGAAAGAGCCAAGCTCTCCCCAGAAACTTGTTTTGGTACTGCATGTAAGGATGTCTGCTTGGTCCTCCTTATTCAGAGGCTACCTCTGCATTTATTGCTCAATTTTCCTTTCTGCATCACCTAAGGAATAGCAGGAATTCTCTGCTGAGAAGCAGAATACATCAGTCCAGGTGGAGTGCCATGTTCAAGGGCTGCTAGCTGAGTATAAATTTGGGATACAGGGACACCACTCAGTTTTAATGGATTTGCACATGTCCTTTCTCCCTGCAAAACAAAGGATTTGGTCAGTGTTAGGAGTCTGTTAATGAACCAGTTGTACAGAAAATTTATATTCCATTATTTTTTCTCTTCATCAATCTTTTAGATACCCTGGAAAATTAAATGTATTCCTCTTCTCTCTTAATACTCAATCAGATGAGATTAGGTGTTTTCCAAAAACACAGGTGGTTTTTTCACCCTAGTTATTATATCTGATTTGCTGCTTAATGCAAATTTAGTGATCATATTCGTTCAGACTTACACACTGAGTTTTAACAGCAGTAATATTTTACAAATCACTGCAGAAAGGTGTAGGTTGCAGTCTATTTTCAGAGGAATTTCCAACTTGAAAATGTGGTGAGCTTTACATGAACTAGAAAATCCCAAGGTGTAAAAGCCCAAAAGGTCTCTATCACTTTTCTCCCTTCAGATACCACACGTGCAAAAATTTTACAGCATCGTTCCAAGCCTCAAGTTGAGAGAAGTTATGACTTAAGGCTATTGGACATGGAATTTTCAGACAGCTGCAAGTTCTGCTATTTTTAAACCCTTCTTCACGTGCAACATAAAGTCTGGTTATTATGCACAATGACATAGTCAATAAACTTTGATTTAAAATTTTTTTTTAATATATATTGTAGCTGATTTATGTAAAAAAAAGAAGGTCAAAAAAATATTTTGTGAACTTGAATAGCTTAAGTCTTACAGTAGCTTTTTCACAGAAATTCAGCTTCTAAGTCGAATCCAGGCATAAGATGTTATATTTCTATTAGATACAGTTGTGCTTGGGTTTTTTCCTCTGAGAAATACAAATGTTTGAGGCACAATTTAAAATGGAAATAGCTTTGGAGCCTTCAGTGTTGTGTCACTGTGTAATTTGGTAGAGTTAAACCATTTGGGGAGATGAAATAGATTCAGTGGAGCTTTCAGATAGGATCTCACAGCCTTTCTGTTTAAATGTGCTTCACTCCTAATGCAAAGAGAGCACTCTATATGTGCCTGTGATGTTAATGAAATGGACTAAAGAGACTGAATACTGTTGGTGCTCAGTGAGTTTTGGTTTCTCTATTAACCTGTTTTTGCAAACCTCATGTGTTCTTTCCCCCATCTCACATATTACTTTGTGCAACTGGCATGTTCAGTGTTTTGGGAGTTTTTTTCTCCCTTAAAGTTCAGTCTTTCCATCATTCTGGAATTTTTAATTTTCCTAAGCCCCTTCCAGTTTGTGTGCCATTTTCCCAGTTGGAAGTGGAACCTGGTTTTAATAAACAGTTCTATGCTGTTTCCATGCTCTGTTGTAGATTTTGTAATACTAAGACTGACCTAAATGCTATGGTCAAATGTGCTCTGCCTTTTCTCTGCCAGAGCCTTATACCAGTAGTTCTTACTCCTAAGTATTCCATGATTCTATTCCTAATGAATAAGTTTCTTGAAATGCACTAAATAACTTTTTCCAGCATGCCAAGATCAGCATGCATTGTTCTAAGCATAAAAGTTTATTTATATGTATGTTTCTCAGAGTGGTCATTTTCTGTGAACATTTGTGCCAGCTTTTAGTGTGACACTTTCTGACAATTTCCATTCAGTGGGATCACCCTTGTTTTTGGAATATGCCACAATAAAACCATGCCTAAAGGATATTCTTTCAGTTCCTACCTAGCTCTCTCCACTTGTTCATTACCACTTGCCTGCCTTCTTTCAGCATGTTTAATTTTTTGTCCAAGACTTTTAAAATAAGATTTTGTGATATTGTCAGATGTTGAACTTTAAAGCTTCTATTATGGTTTCCAGTTATCTATTATTTTTGTAGTTCTTTCAGAACAATCTGAAAATTGATCAAATTATCTTTTTTTTTTCTTGTCTAATCTTGTAGTAGTCTTTTTTTTTTCTTAATACATCCTAATCTGTTGTGGGTAGAAGTGGTAGTTGTTAGGGTCATTCTTTTGAAGTGTGTCTATATTCTGGACTTACTGATAGTAGTAATTAGATACATGTAATAACAAGTAGCTTTAGTAATTAGTGAACTCCTGATAGAGACAGCACAATAGTTGGAGACATTAATTGTCTCAAACAGAAAGACAAAATGATCCAGATACTCTTTGTTTCAGTATTCAAGGAATGTTTCATGCTATGTACATATTTCTTTGGTTTGGAATACACACATGTGATATCATAATTCTAAAATTTGGTAGTGGTGGTTAAAATCTGCAGCTACTGAGAGTGAATAAAAGGTGAAACAAAAATAAAATACGTTGGGTTTATATCACTGAAAAGGCTTTTCTTCTCTACAAGTCTTATTACAGAAATGTAAAGGTATTACTAAGTGAGCAGAAACAGTTTTCTTCCGAAAAGGGAAACTGTTCAAGTTCAGAAAAGTCAGCATAAGGTGCAGAGAAAGAATGGGGCTTAAAGTGTTTGCAGTTTGTATTTCCATCCCTGTTTGCTGTTGGGGAGGCTTGCTCTGGGTTTGTACTTGGGACCAGCTGTGTGTGGCTCTAAGCCGTGGCTGCCCTTACACAGAAATGTTTTTCTCTAAAGTTTTTGCTAAAAATGAAAAACAAAATAATTTTCAGTTTATTTTCATTAGAATTTAATTTTATTTCCCTAGTTTGTGTTTGTTTGAAATGGCAGAAGGGTTTTCCTTGCAGAGCTGGACAGTGCAGGAGTCTTTGGCTGTTAATTTTTCTGTCTGGTTTTATACCTAAACTCGATGGCTGCTCTGGCCTGAGTCTGAGAAGTTTGAATGTTTATTCTTCCTTAACATGAAAAAAATTGTGACACACATGCTGACACTGTTACTTCAGTGCTAACTGCATTTTAAAGAAGTCAAATAACAAATTTACTATTATATCCTATTTTTTCCCTATTGAATGTGCTTATCTTGGCTTACATACTCCTTATCCTTTCAGAGAGATTCATCAGTTGCCTTTGTAAAGCATAATGTGAGATATTGAGGATACAGGGAACAAAACTAACAAGGAAGAATGGCTGAAAATGCTGAAATGCCATTTTTACTGGAAATAAAATGTCACAACAGCAGATGATTTTGTTATTTTCTTGTTGTTTTGTTTTGGGGTTTTTTTAAATGAACATCTGACTTAATTTTTATAAACAACTTTTGTGCAGATGGGTAAAAGGAAAGAAAAATGTGATGACTTTGCCTGTGGAGCAGCCTATTTAACCACCTTGATCAGGTCCTAGATGAGCTTTCTGAGGCTTGGATAGTAAGAATGCAAAAAGCTGGATGTGTCCTTCAAAGATTGATTTCACACCTTGGTGCTCATGATCTTCCCTGAGCATCTTTTCTTGCTGTTCTCACTGCATCTGCAGTGCTGGGGGTAGTTTGGTCTCATGAACAGGCTGTGCTTAACAGCATTTCTTACTGCTGAGTGTAAATCTAAAAGGACAGATTTAATATTAAGGTACCAAAAAGGCAAAATATTCCTAGTAAGTGCTTCTTAACATTCTCACAGTCACAATTAGTTTTCCCTTTTCCAGTTACTTTTTTGTATTTGTGATGATTCTTCTCTGTTTTTTCAACTTTCAGATTTTTTTCTGAATCTTGCAGAAATCTTTTATAGAAGAATGATGCAGTTTGGATTTGATAGCCATCACTATTTGGCAACAGTCTTCTACCTATATATGCAAGTTATTTATACTTTGAAATGAGCATTTTTGGAGTTACATTATTTCCTGAGTTTGGCTTATAATTTATTTTGAAAATAATAAGCTGTTCTAGTTTCTTTTTACTAGGTGTCCTGTTTTAGGATGAGTTATTTTGGAGGGATGAGAGGTGAAATTTCAGTGCATTTCAATAATTTTTAAATCACTCAATTTAGAGCATCTTTTTGGATTAAAATTACATACATAGAGAAAACTTTGTTTCCCTTACTGGCCAAAGTTTAAATATATTGACTCCATTACCTTTTACAGGAGCAATCTGTGGGTAAAAAGTTCTTTTAGTGCTTGTTAGTGATTCACTGCTTTGGGAGAAGTTTCTTATATTCCTTTACTGAATGTGCAAAATTGTTTCTGGAAGATCAAATCTAATAATGATTTTCATGTTGTAGAAAATATAACTAAAAAATTAGTTGGAGGCAATGAATCTCTGGTATAAAAACATAAATTTACTCCTGGAAAAAACTCTGCTTTTCATAATTAATCCTGAATTCTCCATCCCAGTAAATATTAATCACAAAAGCTACAATGTACATCCCAGCTGTTGGCAACTGGTTGTTTATTGGGATAGCTTACACACAGAAATTAATGCATTCTTTCTCATTTTCACTGAGCAGAAAGCTAAATATCCTGACTAAACACTAAAAAACCTCACTTTTAGGGCAGAGGCCAGGATTTTTGAGATTGGAAGAAAACTGCTTTGCAAAGTGCTTTTTGTGTGCTGTGAAATCTGTGCCGTAGGTGCAGCAGAGTGTGTGGGACACTCAGGGAAAGGTGGATTTGTACTCCCCAATTTTAGCTGGTTTTGGCATCTGTACATCCTCTCTGCCTTTTCATAGGAATCTGGGCACAGATTGCTTCTGAGTAAAATATGCTTTCATTTTTTTTCCCTTGATTTAAATAAAAAAAAAGAAATTCGTGTTTGTTGGGGGAAAAAGAAAAAAAAAAATTGTTCCTGAAATGGGCTCCCTTGTTCTAGAAATGACTTGAATTTGCAGATAGCTTCAGGTTTGTTTGGGTAGCAGTGATCATTTGGGGGATGCCAGGCACTCCTGCCTCGTTCTCCTTTCCCTTTCCTCCCTTCTCCTGCCTCCAGAATTTCTTTTCTCTTTATTGTATTGATGAAGGGAGAGAGCCTGAGATCATCCTGTTACCCGAGATGGATCTCAAAGTTCAGGGAATGTCCTTTGATGGCATCTGAATTGAAAATTCCTGAAAATCTGGATTTTCAGATTAGTGAACAGATAGATCTGTAGTAGATTGTTTGTTTGCTGTTTTGATCATGCTAACCTGCTTAAACTCTCTGTGGGGACAAAAGGTGTATAGATCTTCCCACTTTTAGGTACCACATTGCTTTAAAAATTCCTCATTTAACCCCACCAGGAAGAAAATGCTTTTTGCCTTTATTGCCTGCTTCATCTCTGTATTTTGCACCCTGAACTATCTTCATTATTGTGATTATTCTAAAGATTAAGCAATCATCTCTGAAGATTTGTTGTCAAGTAGATGAGTTTATGCTGGAGAACTTCTGTGAATCACACTGTGTTGGGTTTTCTTAGAAATGCATACTGAATTTAAAAGTCTCCCTTTGGGGAATGAAAAGGAATAACTTAATGCAGTTAATCACTCCTGGCATTACCTGTCTAAAACAACTGGAAGGCAACGGGTTGAGATTTTAGATTGTACAACTGTCCTGCAAAATTAACATTCCTTTTAGAAAGCCAAAACCAAGCCACCTACAAGCAGGATATTGCTTTAAGGCTACAGATTTAAACAGGCAGAAAATGGACCTTTAGGATCCAGCAGCAGCAGTAAATCTGCCATCATTTGCATTGTATTTTGAGTAAGCAAGTCGTTAAATGTTTTTCTCTAGCTTGAACTCAGGGTAATATTACATATCCTTGATATTGCTTTATTAATATGTGCTTTTTTATTGTTGTTGTGGTTCAAGCCACTGATGTGGCTCAAAGTAATTTTATCACCTCCATGTAACCTTTGTTGTGTATTACTTGTAAGTATATATACTGATATATGTATATATTTATAAGTATATATTCCTATATATACTTAAATATATGAAGTGAGTGGAGGCTCGCCTGCTACATCTGTGCAGTCGTCTTCCTTGGGGGGGTAAAGAGATTTATAAAAATTAGGCTCACAACATAGATTTGAACTTGAAGTGGTGTGTGAGGAGGGGTACAAGACTCCTGAAAAAGATGCGCTTTTGATCTCAGCCTTTTCTATACTACTGTGTTGAAGCAGCTCATTTTTCAACACAGTTAAACAAAATATTCCAGCTTTGCTGACATAAAACAGAGCCCAAACAGAGGCAGAGCTGGATGGAGGAAGCCCGGCGTTTGTCACAGTGTGCAGTAAATAAAAAGGCTGTTGGGATTGTTAAGAACTCATGTATTTCTCTGAAATTAGCAGCACCTTTAGGTTCTCTCAGCCCTGGATGTTTACACCCAGTTTTAGCAGCCTGGTTTTGAGCCGCCGTGCTGGATAAAGGTTGTGGAAATCGGTGTCCGTATCGAGGGCTGAGCCAGGATCTCACTCCCATTCTCCAGCATCACCAGCTGATGAGGCTCTGATAGTTTGCCACTTCCCAGGGGGTTTGGGAGGTGGTGGAAAAGTTGCTGTAATCTGCAGGGTGTGCTAAAAAAATATAAAAATATTAGAAAAAAAGCTCACCTCAGGAATGCCAGGCTGCATTTGGTTTTTACACTGAATGCTCCCCGTTATTTTAAACTGCGTAAATTTGGGATTCCTCAAAGATAGGGGAGTTTTTTTAAATTTCTAATTTTAAAATGTGAAAGGAGGATACCCCCAGTTTTATAAAAGCTGTCACTGAGGTAGAAAGGTGTGAGTTTTAATTGAGTCTTTTTGCCCCTTGCTTGTCTGAATACTCGGAGAGCACAGAGTCTGCTGCTCAGAGGAGCCGAGTTTCAGGGAGCTGCTGATATGAAATAGGCTCATACAATTCATGGCCATTTTGGCATCCTCTTCTTCCTGCAGCCATAAAATTATCTAAATTCTATGGCTACAATCTAATCTCAAATATCTAAGGCGCTTGTGGCTGCAGTTTTTTTCAGGTGATAAACTACTTGCCAGTTAATCATTAGAGCTATAGAATAACTTGTGAATTTGGGGAAAAGGCAAGGCTCAGACTTTCAAAAGTGTGGTTCATTTGTATTAGTAAAAATTCTAAAAATCTGGTTGAAGAAAAAGAAATCATATTGAAGTGGAAAGAAATAGCTGTTTGCTCTTTTTATTCTCCCAGGTTAAGGTAGGAAAGCCAAGGGGTGACTTAAGAAAAAAACAACTGTGTTTTCTTTAGGAAAAAGGCTTGGTGAGGGAACTGTCAGGAATTTTCTATGCTACACTTCTCAGTTGTGCTGAGATCCTTTGCCTCCTGTTTTCTTTGCCCTTTCTCTTTTTCACTTGGCCACCTGAAACTGGAGTTTTGAAACACATCGTCCAGTCTTTTCCTCGGTGCTTAGGACGGCATTTAGTTCCCTGCTTTGTTTTCAGGAGCCAGGCAGCAATATTTTGGGATATAGTTACCATCTGAAAAAATTCACACTAAAATATATTGAGTAATGAAACAGATTTTTTGTTATTTGCTTTAGATTATTTCAGAGTCTGTTTGCTTTCAGAGGTGTTTCTGATACCACCCAACTGTATCTGTCACAATGCAAAAGCAAAGTAAGTTGGATTTTAAGAACAGCAGTCCTAAACAGATTCATCTTTGGGAATATTCTTGTTAGATGGATCTTGTGAGTTAAACCAAAGCGATTCAGACCTCAGATGTTGCTTTTTGGACGTGTTTGAACTACATCAGTCTTGGAAATTACTAGTTACCATCTCACTGCAAAATGCACGCTGACTGCAGTGCTGCAGTGCATGTGTGACATGTTCACCCTGCAGGAAACTGGCTGGATTGGCTTTTGTGCTTTTGTGAGGTGCTCAATTTTAGGCAGAAACGATCCCAAAGTGGCGATGCCTGGTTTGGGGTGCTTGGTGTTTGGTGCTGGAGCACGAATCCAGCACTTTTTGGGAGCCTCGGCAGAGGGCACTGTTGGAGCATTAAAGGCACTTTAGAGGCTCATCTCCAGCTTTTCTTGATTTTTTTTTTTCCTGTTTGGAAAGTGTTTAATGTTCTTCATGTAATTAAATTCAGTTCCCTGTATAATTAGCAATGGAGCCTTATTCTTTGTGCCACTGCTGTGGATAGTATTATTTTTGTCTCTATTTGCCTTCAGTCAATGCAAAATACTGTTGCCTATCAAAAGGTAGAAAGTTTTATTGCTATCTCCCAAAGCTAAGCAATATTTAAAGGTAGAAATAGAAAACTATGGAGTTACTTTCATTTAGTTGCTCAGAGTAAATAGGAAACCTTTAAAATCCTTGCTCACGGCCCGGGAAGGAGTGGAGTTAATGTGCCACAATAATTTTATGTTTGTATCCAAATGTATATTATAGTATTTTTGAATTGTCACTACTTGCAGTTTGTTTAAAATATATATGAAACATATAATATTTAACTCTGTGTGAAATGAAACCTATTGATTTCATTTGGCAGATTTTGTTTTCTTCTTTAGTTTGTTTTCCTCTGGATCTTTGCAAGAACTTGTCTTGTATTGGTGCTGTTTAGCATATTGAAATATTAATTAGAGAGATCAGGCATAATTATTTTTCATTAATTGCAAATGCAAAGTAATTACTGTGACCTAGAAATAGTTCCCTTGTCCAAATTCTTGTAAATATACTATTTTTTATGGGGACCAGCTACAAAACATTGTGTCAGAAAGAAATAATTTTCTGAGGTACTAGAGTACTTTACACTGACATTGCATTAGACTGCTCTTACAGCTTGTAAAGGAGAGATATTTGGAAGATGGAAGTCTGATGTGTTTGGCTCTTGAATTGACAAATGAATAGAACATTAATTGCAAAAAACAATTGTAGGTTTGTTTCAGAAATCGCCTCTTTGTCCGTAAGTGGTTGAGTTACACGGGCAGCCTGGAGAAGTTTGCCTTAAAGATCGAGGGACACGCTCTGCCGTCGACTGGCACGATACTCTTACAGTGATTTCAAAATCAACCACACAAGACATCTTCTCCAAAAATCTCTGTTGCCTTAAAAATAGCAGGGAATTTTTTTTTTTTCTCTACTTGGAAATGTTAATTAAGTTACCAGCAGCTGAAGGCGGGTGGATTTCAAGGGAAGGAGCACCAAAGAGTTTGAAACGAAAGCGTTTGCTGTGGGTCTGTACAGCTCTTCTCTTCTCTTCCAGGGGAAATCCCGGGGCTGGAGCCTGATCCTGCTGCAGGCTCTGTGCCTTGGTGGTGTTGTAAGATCCATGGGGATGGCAGTGCAGGCTCTGTCCCTGCCTGCAGCCAGGTTCATGTCTCAAGGCCGCTGTCTGCAGTCACCGCTGGGATTGCAGCTGGAAACAGCAACTTTAAATAACAAAAGCAAAAGTTGGTTGGGTTCCTTCTTAGTGCAGCACAAGACAGCTGGTTTTGACTTTCAAAAAGAGAGGTGGTTGCCTCCAAAAGGAAAAAAAAAAGCATATTCAGTAGTATTGCCACGCAGCAGGCTGTAACCATCTCTGTCATGTGTTTTCTAAGGGGACTAATACAGTGCCCAAGAAGACTCTAATTAAATGTACATATTTGTTTTTTACAGCCTTCTTTCATATCGTTTCCTATTAGTGCCTCCTTACATGAGCTCGGTAGAGTAATATTCAGGCAAATTTCTGTTTTGTCTGAAACATTAATACTGATGTTCTGCTCCTGTATCATCCCTGTAGCTGTTATCTGCTGTGTGTTTTCCCCACGAGAGGCTATCGCAGGTTTTTAGTCCAGACTGTTTGTATTCGACAAGGTCAAGATAAGTTTTATCTCTATAGATAAGTCAAGTGCATTAGGATCGATACAGTTACAGTAAAATACATTGGCAATATTTATTGTCAAGATCCTAATGAATTTTTAAAGCTTGGAAGACTCTGTCAGTGGAGCGAGGATGCCCTAAATGGTTGCTTATAACAGGGCCTATATAATTATAGAGTTAAATACTTTTTGAAAATAAAAAAATTGTACAACTTCATAGTTTTTGACATTGTAAAGCTTTATGTTCCTCCTCCCCCAAATCCTAACAGATTCTTATGACACAGTCAAAATAAGTATTTACTTTCCATTCACTTGGATGTCTGTATAGGGATTTATGAGGCTTGTCCCTACGTACTTGTTATGATTATAAAATTGCTCTATTTTTACCACACTAATAGGGATTTGTTTTGAATTTTACCTGCAATTTTTTATTGACAAGATAATTGTCTTTGTTTTGGCTTTGACAGAGTGGCTTTGGCCAGTTTCATTTGTGATATAAATTTCCCTAGGTACATATTTATGCAGTTAAATCAATAAGTATTTCATAATCTCTCTAAATACTTATGTAACTTAATAATTCCAGCCATTATGATGCATCTGCTTAAATATGTATTTTATGTAGGGGCATTTAAAAATGCAAATTATAGGGATTATTTTCCTTCAGGCTTTGTATTTTGCTGTTGCATCAGATAGAGAGTAAGAAAATTAACCCACGAAAAATCCTGCTAAAGCAATAATGAAGATCTGCCTTCTATCTGGTAAAGATAATTTGTTGATAAGACTCCATGGCTTGCTTGAACTCATTTTGCTTTCTCTGCTTTCTATAGTTGATCTTTTAAGCCACACGACACGACCATGGTAAGGGCTAAGGAGAAAGTTTCCACCTTTATCACAGTCACCTACTTTTGGGTCTTTTATTAATCTGTCACCTTCCAAAGGTATGTTTTCTACCCCTGCTGTCTCCAGAGCACCAGAGACTGCTTATTTTTATTGTTAATACTTTTGAGATTCAAAATCAGGATTGATAATACCGTGTTGGGAAGCTGCTGTGCGGCTTCTCTTCGTCTTTACCGCGGAGGTTTGATACCTGACACTTTTAATTTAATTTAATTAGGGAGGCAGAACCCCATCTTGGTGTTCATTAAGGGGATTATTCATCAAAGTTATTGCTTCCTTGATGGAGAATAACAATATCACTCGCAATGGCTGCTGTTGCTCTCATAACTGTATTACTTTCTACTATTTTTCTCTCCGGGGCTTTGTACTTAGTCTCGTTATTTGAAAATTTTAAATTGAGGGAAGCGTAAACTTCTGGTATAGGAAATTCACCAGGGTCACATTTATTTTGGTCTAGTAGCTTTATGTCATGTAAATGCTTCGCAGAATTTTTTTTTTTTTCTTGCTTTTTATTGGTTCTCTGCACTGTCTTTAAATATTTGTATTTCTTTCAAGCTTAGCTTCACTTCAGCTCAGGGCCTGAGGTTTCTGGCTGCCTGTTTGCTGATGTAGCTGAACTCTGCCATGCTGAAATCCTGCAGAGATCGCTGTGGGAAGGAAGCCTCTAAGGAGCAGGGAGTCACCACGGGCTTTGCTGGAACAGAGTGGAAATCTAATGTAAAATTAATAAGGGGGGG
>WEIU01015141.1:166759-210848 GCA_013389925.1 Aegithalos caudatus
GGGTGGGGGGAGAGCAGACTGTTTGCAAAAGTTATCTTTTGTAACGCAGCCCTAATCAAATATTCAGAAAATGACAGCTTTAAAAATAGAACAATTGTCCTTTTAAAACATGACTAGTTTGGTTAATTTACCCCCAAGTATCCGGTGTCTGTGACTCTGAAAAACCCTTATCTACTAAGGGGGGAAAAAAGAGCATTGCAGAAAAGGTGACAAGTTTTCACCTCTTTCCTCAGAGAACATTTTAATTCCACTTTAATCAGCCTGCCAATAAAAGAGTACTTGGCTTTCAAGGGGAAACAAATCAAAATATGCATTTATCAGTCACGAGGCAGAATTCAATCACTCACAACTGATGAACTCCAAAAGGAATGAAACTAGTACTATCACGCTGCCTTGGTGGTTTGCTTTGTACTATCAAAGAACTGGTACTATCTTTTCCTGCCACATCCACTGTTTGTCTGTCATCCCTAATTATGGCCTTTCAAAAGCAACGCTTCATAATTGCTGTTAATGATTAAAATAAAATTAAAAAAAAAAAAATCACATCTAGATAACTAAACTAGTGTTCTGCAGTGTGCAGATTTGTGTGTTCCGCAGCTGCCAAAATAACTAAAATTTAAAAAAAAAAAAAAAAATTAGCCAGAGATGAGGCAGAGGAAAGAGAGAGAGGTTGCCAATTTGCCTTGTCAGTGTTACTGTACAGGGCTCCTACAAGGGCACGTCACAGGCCTGTCTTATTAAAATAAAACTTTATTTTCCACTAGGAGAGGAGAATGAGGGTCACGTTGCGCTGCACAGGTGGGCTCTCATTTCAGACTCCTCTCTGCTGCTCTGCTCCAGTTAAGAAAGAAGAGCCTGAAGTGGAAAGAAGGGTTTTTTTGTATCAAAGCAAAGTTGGATGCTGTTTCACGTCTGGGTGTTTCTAGGTTGTGGGAATTGGTTGCTCCGGGTTTTCGGCTCGTTTAGCATGAGGCGAACACATTGCTGTTCACTTTATTGATATTAAACAGAGTTGTCCTGATGGTTACAGTAGTTAGACTACAGCATTATACACAAAGCTGAATCTTTCTGGTGAGAGAAACTGCATTCTTTGGGCTTATCTTGCTCCCTGCGCTGGAATTTACATGCGTAACTACCAGTGCATCAAGATGAGTTTTTCGCCTTTGTGTGGTTTGCATCTCAATGAGGGTGGAGAGGTGCAGTCTATTTAGCTTTCCTTCTCCCTGCCCTGAAAAATGGTTAAAACTCACCTCCTACTTTATTTATGCTTTGTTCCATCTGACTTCTCTCCTGCAGCTAAGGATTTATGAGGCCAGGAAGCCAGAGCCAAGCTGCTCTTGTTTCATTTTCCCCATTCTCGTCCTTGTTTGATTTCTTGTCGATTTTGTGCGCCCTGGCTGCAGACCCCTTTAGGGGCAGGCTCAGCTCCCCTAACGCAGCCCCGTGCCTTGTTCCAATCCCAGCCTCCACTCTGGTGTCCTGGGATTGCAGCTTGAAACTGGTAGCACAAAATACCAGCCTTGGAGCGAGTTTGATGTGCAAAAACACCGGGATCTGACCTCTAGTCTCTGCTTTTCCCCTTCCTGTGGTTCCACAGTATCTCACTTGTGTTGCCTGGGTCTGGGGAGCTTTCTGCTCTCCTCTGTCCCACTGAGCTCCATCCTCTCTTCAGATCTCACCTCCTGACCTCCTTTTTTTTTTCCCCGGGAGTCGATTAGACAAAGGAGGTACGTTGTCATGTGGATGGGATGTACAAATAAATTGCATTGTATTTTTTTTTCTCTTTGACGGTTGTTTTTAATCCTGTGTTACAAAAGGGTGCTGGTAGCAGTTTTGGGTAAAAGAAATGTAAAATAGAATTGTTCAAGTGCCTGTTTGGGTCACAAATTTGTGGAAATTAATGTGTTGATATTGCTCGAACAGACAGGACAACTTGTGATACTCTTAAAATTAAAAAGCAGGGGGAAACAGGGTAGAAGTGTGATGGGGTGAGAAACTTTCTTCTTCATTCAGCAGTGGTTACATCAGTCATAGTGTGGGAGGAGTAAAGGGGTTTCTGTGCTCAGCTATTCATTTCAGGACTGCTTATATTTAATTGACGTGAAACTAAGTGTGCTTGATTTAAAATGTATGTTGCACAGCTTTGGAAAATGAAGTTTGAGAAAACCAAGTAGAACTGTAAATTATTATAGTAAGTTTATAAAAGTACTCTAATGACTGCAGATAAAGGATTGAGGATTAAAATATTGCTGTTGCTTAAATAAACAGTTGATCATACAAACAACAGATAGTACAGAAACCCAAAGTTTTCAAAATAATTTTTATTTTTAATTGAGAGCAAAGAAGAATTGTGAAGCTTTGTATGGAGGTTCTCACATTTCACATATTCTTTTGCTTTCATGGTTTTGTCAGACAGACCTTCACATTTTTCACACTCTCATACATGTTGCTTAAATTCTTGCCCCTGCTGCCCAATTTCCCAATAATGCACTGCACTCAGGAAATATTTATGCATTCACTCTGGGAAGACATGGAAACATTATTTGTCTGTTAGATTATTTTCCTCTAGGAATAATCTGCTGAAGGTTGGTACTGTGTTATGACCCGAACCCCTTGAAATATTGTACATAAAGGCTACTATATTAAAATGTTCATACTGCTTTGTATGATTATAGATAGTTCTGTGTTTTCCAGAGAGCTGATCAGGAAAATGATAAATCATTAGACAGCACTAAAGAAGGTGTGTTACATGAAGGTTGAAGGAGGAGGAGCAGGAGGAGGATGTGAAGGATGAGTCAGAAGCCAACAAGCTCTTCAGAATTTGGTAATATAACATAAGTGAAAATAGGAGTCAGCAGGAGTTGGAAGGACAGAAATCTCTAACTGCTTTTAAGAATGCAGAAATCCAGGTGTTGTGATGTTGGGTCTGTATCCTCATAGAGAATTTGGTGTGTTACCTTCTGTGTGATGGGTAAATATCACAGAACAGTATGAAATGGCCTTTGGAAGGCAACTGTAGATTATACTACCCAAAAAACTAGCATTTTCCCTCCCTTCCCTCTGTAAGGCTTGCTGAATCATAAGGACCTAGAAATTTTCTTCTTATCAGAGCTTTGGCTGATCTTACTAAATATCTGAAATTGTGTTTAAGTTTTTAAGGAACTTTAGATGTTTTTGGCAATACATTTCCTACATTTAGTAGAATGCTTTTGGGATGGGGAGAATTAGAGATGCATTTTTGTATTTTGGTCTTTGGGAATTAAATGCCTAATTTTGCTTTTTCTCTGTAGCTCTTCCTATACAGCTCTTCTTTTGTCCTTTTTTTTTTTAAAAATAAGCATGTAAGATAACCAGATACCTGTGTCACAGCTTTGGCCAGTGAGTTCTACCCTTGCAGGTCTAGTTATCTACTCTGTTTTATTGTCCTGTTTTCCACAGCCACCTATTTTTTTCCTGACCCTCCTATAAAGAGAAACCACAGTAGTTGAAGTGGCCTCTGATTCTGCAGCCCTTTCGCTGGGTGTGTTGGATATGTTACTTTCATATTTTTGAGTAATTTTTATGACACTTCTCATGGCCAAATCTTGTTCTCTGTAAGGTCAGTAGGAAATGTCTCCCTTATTTCTTTGGGGGCAGATCTTGCTACTCTGCATTTATAACTTCAAAGACAGCAATAAACCTCTGCTCCCCATCATTGGAGCGAAACCCACTTGGGGTGAAAGGTCAGAGGGAGGTGGCAACGCTGAGAAATGTCTCTGAATGTCAGAATCAATTAAAATATTACTTTATTTAAATTACTGATTTCATGGCATTATTCACAGAGTCTTTAAAGCCATGAATTCTCTTCAGAAATATTAGCACTAGAAAGCATTGGGTGCCTGAAAGCTGTGGGTTTAGGGGGTTTTATTACTGCCTTTTTTAGGAGATGAGTCTGTCTAATTTATGAAAGCAAAGATGTAAGACATGAAGGACAGATTCAAGACCCTTTCCTTGCTCCTTTTTAATCTGCTGTAATTACTGTACATTCTTAACCCTGTAAGTAAAAACAAGTTGGAAACTCAGCTATCCCCTAAAATAAGGGCAAAAAAAAAACCCCAAAAAGCAACAACTTTGATGCATTGGGTTTCAACGAGAGACGCTTCTGGCATCACCTGCAGTGTGGTGGTAACCTGGGGGTCAGGGGAACTTGACCTGCAGTGTTGGGGCTGTACTGAAGCCCATCAAGCTTTTCCTGTGAGCTGGTGCTCCCTGTGCTGCTGCCTGGGGCTCCCATGCTGCTGCTGCTGCTGCTGAGCTTTCCAAGCAGCTCCTTCTGGTGTGTTTGGCACAGAAGAGAAGAGGGATACTCATCACCCGCTGGATTTGCCTTCTCTGGGAAAAAGGAGCTTTTTCTGTCCTGTTTCATACTGCTGACAACTTTTCCTGAGCTGCTGTGATGGAAGTAATGCCATTTAAAGAGAGATGGTTAGACATGCCAAGTTTATCTTACAACAGGAGTTGCTAGTGTCTAATGTTAGAGCCTGTTTTTATCACAGACTGAAAAACTTGATGCAACATTTGACATTTTATTTTATCCAGCAAACACATTTTTGGTGCTCACTTAGTGTTCAAATCAGCTTTCTCTGTCTGCTCTTACCCTCATTTTCCTGATTGTGGTGCTCCATATTGCTTTAAAATACAATCTAGTCTTTGTAGGAATAGCTCTTTTATAGCACCCATTTACTAAACACATCCTTTGTTCAAAAAGGTACTTGAAAAACTTGGGTGGAAGCTGACCTAGAGGACAGATAAATTGTCTTTTTAAGAATTTCCCCCAGTATTGCTATTTGGGTTTACATAAATTAGTCAAGAAGACCAGTAAAATAAATCAAAATTTTGTGAAATAGGAGCTTTGGTTTTTGAGCATTACAAACCCAAGGAGGATTTTGGATTTTACAGTTGTGATAAAGCACAAGCTGATTCAATCAGACTGAACCTGCAATTGGTATCATGGGGTGCTTTTTTAAGCCAGGGGAATCATTATGGCATTTATTTAAACCTTCAGTATAACAGGCTGTAGTTTTCTCATAAGCTTGCTTTGTATGCAGTCCAGGATGTTTGGAATTTTAAATCTTATTTTCCCCTCTAGTGTTGCCTGGAACCTCTTGCAGCAGACAAATGCTTTCCCTGGCAGGGCAGGCTGAGGAGCACTTACTGATGAGGAAAGTGGCAGTGAACTTCAAAAGAAACCAAACATCAACCCCTAAAACACACAATGTTTGGAAGCCTGACCTCTGCTAACCTGACCCTCTGTTTCAGGGCATTTTGTTTGTTTTGGATGCCAAGGGGTGGCTGTGGGTCTGCAGCAACACTGAGCAAGCAGCAAACCCCATCACTGAAAACTCCTCAGGGATTAAGTCTTGATTATTGGAATATCTTGATTATTTTGCTTTTCTTGCTTTCTGAAACTTCTGGATGTGGTTAAAGCACGTTACATTGATAACTATGAGTACTGGAAAGTGCACTGACAGCCAGCATCACACATGCAGTGTCACAGACCTGCACAGAAAGTCTAGAGAGAGATGCAAAATCTAGGAAAAAAAGTGGGAAAATGTGGAAAATGCCTTCTATGCTTTCTTTTTTCTTTCCATCTTTATTTCCCTTAGCTTCTGGAATTAGGAAATTGGTTGGGACAACTATATATGACTTGTATTTGTAATATTGTAACAGAACACAGAATCAGGGAATGGATTAGGTTGGAAAAGACCTCTGAGACCATCGAGTCCAACCTATGATCAATCACCACCTTGTCAAACTGACCCTGATACTGACTGCCACATCTAGCTTTTCCTTAAACACCTCCAGGGATGGTGACTCTACCACCATTCATGCCCTTCCAGGGATCTCTCAGGAATAACCACCCTCCTGGCTGGACAAAGCATTTAGTTCTTTTTGGAGAAATTTCTCCTTTCCAACTGTTGCAGCAGGAACAAAACACGGATCTTCTGCTTGCCGCCTTTTTGCTCAGCAGAGTAGGGAAGGACCAAGAAGGAGAGGGAGAGGAAGCAACTCAGGTGTTGGGAGCAGGGGTTGGAGATACTCAGTGTGGTTCCACCATAGGGAGGGTTTGGATCTGAGCAGAAAATGCTGAACAGCAGCACCGGTCTGGTTACTTCTTCTGCCTCCCTTGTGTGAGGGTGTTTTATGCAACAGTTTGTTTAAATGAAAACAGGAGCAGCATTTTGTAAAGCTGGAGAAGGGCTAGTGCTGTGTAACAGGACATCAGACTAGAAATCTCTGTAGTAGGTAAAGGAAGTGCTGGGAGTGCAGGTCTGCTAATCTGCCAGAGATCTCAGGGAAATGCCAGTTGTGCTTGGGTTTGTGTTTGTGTGTTTATTCCCTACATTGTCAGATGCCTCTGTGGCTGTAGGAGTTGGGCTGCTGCAGGAGCTTCAGAGAGGTATGAAAAACATTCCTTCTAAAAATACTGGGAAGCTCCCTCCACCCCCATTGTTTATTGGAAACTTTTCCCCCGTCTTAAGATATTTGATTATGGTGTAATGCAGCTAATTTAAGCATCTGTTTATCACTGCCTGGCTAGACTGAATGTGAAATTTCAATTGAATTACCTCCCAAGAGAGCTTTGAGCTCTGAGGGTAAAACAAATCATTTTCTCTCCGTTCCCCTGGGATTGTCAATAAAAAGAATTCATCTAAATAGTTTACATGCGTTTTGAAATGTTGCATCTACTAGACTTGGGTTTGTTGTTAGTGGAAAATTGCCAGTGTGAGAGGAATATTGGCTTTAACTCGACTATGGCAGTGTTGTAGCATGGTGGTACACGGTCTGGAAAGGCTACAGCTGTGAAATCATTTGCATTTAATTCATATTTGATCAATAAATGTGTGTGCTTTATTTTGGAACAGAAGAGAGCGTATAAACCTAGCTTATTACAACCTCAGGCAGAAGACATCACTGACACACTAGCTTAAAATCATAGAATACCCTGAGTTGGGAGGGATCATGGAGTCCATGGATCCTTGAGTCCAATTCCTGTCCTGCTCAGGACAGCCCCAGGAATCCCACCCTGTGCCTGTGAGCATTGTCCAAATGATTCTTGAGCTCTGTCAGGCTTGGTGCTCTGACCTCTTCCCTGGGGAGCCTCTTGGAGTGCCCAATCACCCTCACAGAAAGAATCCTTTCCATAATATCCAGCCTGAATCTCCCCTGACACATCTCCATGCCATTCTCTCAGGTCCTAAAAGCTTCTCCAGCCTTTCCAGTTAATCTGAAGTTACAGTGAAGTGAATTATTGCTGTGGGCTGCTGGTGGGATGTGGGAAGCCCCTGATCATCACCACAGCTTTGTCTGCTCCTAAATATTTGTGTGTGCACACGCTGTTAAACATATTTTCACTTACACAAGAAACAGTAGGTTTTCTTTTTTTTATTTGTCATCATGTCAACAAGCATCTGGGAGAGGGCAGAGTACAGGTTTTTCTTGCTCTGCAAAAAGAGCACTCACTTTACATCTTCTCTGTCATTTTGGTAGTGTGAATAGAAGAGAAGAGATTTTCCTTCTCATTTGCCTTACTTGGGTCAGAAGTGAAATGTGTTGCTGTTGACCTGCAGAAAGACCTGCAGGTCTGATCTGTAGGTGCTTTTACCCTGGACTGGGCTGCTCTGCTTAGGGGCAGGTGCTGCCTTCACTCCATCTGGGACATGTGGACATATCCATGAGCTGCAAGCAGCAATCCATGTGCTGGTGATGCCCCAGTGTCTCCCCACTGCTCTCCCTGGAGGACAAACAAGTTCCCTTCAGCTGACTGAGCAGGAGCCTTAAACTCTCAACCCATAAAACTGTGGGCTACATTTCCAGAATGTGAAGGAGGACACAAAGATAAGTCTTCCTTATAGGAATATCCACACCAGCCTTTGTGTCCTTCACCTGAGTCTCACCAGTGGAGCTTACTTGGAGCTGCAGTGTCCAGGTTGAGGATAATTAGATACAAGGAAAAAAATTTTACTGTGAGAGTGGCAAGGCCCTGGCACAGGTTGCCCAGAGAAGCTGTGGCTGCCCCATCCCTGGAAGATCCAAGGCCTGGTTGGATGGGGCTTGGAGCACCCTGGGATAGTGGAAGGTGTTCCTACCCATGGAACAGGGTTGGAAGTGAATGATCTTTAATGTCACTTCCAATCCAAACTATTCTGTGATTATCTGTGTTTCATTCAAGCAGGAAAACAGCAATCCAGGAGTAAAATTGAAAAGTGAGCTGGCACTGTGAGTGTTTGTACCTCACACCAGCCCATGGGTAACCTGCAGAGTGAGCAGACTGAAGGGAGGTGGATGGCAGAATTTGTTTTCCTGGCACTCTACTGTTGCTAACAATTCAGATGAGAGTTAGAAGAAGGTCCAGCTGGCAGTGGAAAGATGCTTCACCTCTACACCAGGTTGTCTTTTATGATGCAGGTAGTTTGAAATTTGCCCTTGTATAGATAATTAGGCAGTAAAAAAGAACTCCTTTAATGATCTCATAGTAGTGATAGCAGTGAGGAGCTTGGAGGTGGCTGTGTAGAGTGAATGTCTGTTGATTCCTTTGGAGTGGGAACGTGCTCAGACCTGCAGGAGCCAGCCCAGGAGAGCAGCTACACCATGTAATCTCCCTGTCACTCTTTCAGACTCCTGTCCTAGTCCTATTGTTATTGATGATAAAAAACATCTCTTTGTGTTAACTGAGATAATTTTAAATTACACAGCAGTTGGAATGACAGTCAAAAATCACGGTTCAAATCCCATGCAAACAGATGGAAGCTTTAAGAAATTTTAGAGTTCACTTGTTCAGGAGCTTGGTGTTTCTGTGGTCATTCTTATGGTTAGTCATGTTTAATAGCAAGGCCCGAGGAACTTAAATGCCACATATGTAGGCACATTTTCTGACAGCTATAATCAGCAGTAGTTCCTACAATCGTCACAGGGAGGGTTTGAAGAGAGAGGCACAATATTGCTTATTTACTTGTCAATAGTTTCTGTAGTGTAGGGGGCTGACTGTTTAAAGACCTTGTTTGCAGAAGCAATAAAAGTTACTCACAGATGGCAGCAGCATGGGAATGATTAAAGTTTCAACTTACAGCAACATTCATTGTAAAGAGCAAAAGCGTAATTGTGGTAAAGATAATTCTGGATTTTCATTCCAAAACAGTAGTAGACAGAAGTCTGTAGGTAAGTTGAAGCTTTGGTCTGTGTTGTGAGATGCTAATAGTCCATATTTCCTTTCTGGCTCTAAATATGGAACTGCTTTGACAGTTTAAGTATACTGTAAAGCGATTAATCCTGACAGGGTTGATAGTAACTTAAGAAAAACATTTTTAAACCCCAAAACTGCAGTTTATCTTAATGAGTTGCTCACACTGTCAACAGCAAAGCCCTGTTACTGTGTGTAATAGGGTTTAGAGACTATCACGATGAGAAAGGACAGGTCTTGTAATTTGAAAATACATGACTTGAAGTTGAGATAGTCCCTTCCACTGAGCCTCCAGCCCAAGGTGCTTCACCTGAGCCTCTCACACCTTGCTTCTAAACAATGTTAAGAACAAATTTATTTTTGAGATCCTTGAGCCAAAATGATCATCTCTCAAAAGAGGTGTGCAAAGATACCAGCTCCTTGAGATAAAATAGATGCAAGAATTTGTGTAATGTTAAAAGTGAGCACCTACAGGAGAACAATCTTGGAACGTTTCCAGTTACAAATAAGTTCTGTGCCACAAAAAGTCAGAAGTCTCCCTTGAATGAAGATCATTACCCTCAGGGTGCATGTTGGTCACTCTTTAAAATTCTTATAAAAACAAAGAAATTAATTATCCAGTATAAAAATGGGACATACGTCTCCTGGCAAACATTCAATTAACTTTTTAGTGCTTGCTACTTAATGTTGTGTTTGACCACTGGAGCATTGAGAACGACTTTCCTTTGAGAGGGAGCTGGGGTGGAACGTGGCATTGGGCTGGAGCTCTGCTCCGCTGGCCACTCGGGGCTGCTCATCAACATTTTTCCCATGATCGTTGAGTGTGGAGCTGGTTATATTTTACTTATGCATGTGAGATGTAATTTGCTTTGGGACAGGGTTGTTTTTGGGTTTGGTGGATTGGTTGTTTTGTTTTTTTTTTTTGCAAGCTGGATGATGTTTTATTGAGAATATAATTTAGCTAGTTTTGCAATCATAGACTGGTTCGCAGTGGTTGAGCATGAACTACCAATTAAAAGCAACTGTATAATACTTGTAATTCCCATGACTAATGGGCTGAAAATATGGAGCTCTTTGACCTGGATTGAGTCCAAGCCAAAGATGAATTATGCCACATAGATCACATTTTCTACTGTTAAAATATCCAACAGTGCAAGTGTAAACCCCAAACTTTAAGAAATGTTGACTTCCGAAGGAAGAGCTGACATGATGATGAATTTATTTTAGGCATAATGCATAAGAAGGACTTGAATTACTGTGTTTTTGTAGAACTTTTACCTATTTCTTTGTACATTGATATAATTTACAATCCCTTTTCATCATTAATCTCCTGCTGCTTTACTACCAAGTGATTATGTACTGAAACAATTGGAAGGAAAAGATTCTCCAGGATTTTTATTATGTGTGTGATGTCCTTTAGATTGGCAGTAAAAATCACACTGCTACAAGGTAAATATACATATTTGTTTTTTCAAGTGCATCCGGTGTGTAAAGATTCTCAAATTGATCTCTGATTGTCGCACATGAATTTATTTCTTTTTCTCAAAAGGATCACTAACATTGTGAAATTTGAGATTAAACTAAATAGCTGAGTTTCGTTGTTCTTGTAGCAGAACAAAATTAAATATCTGTGGGTTAAACTTAGTTGGTTGAGCTGCTAAATGATGTATAAATATGCAGGGGCCAAAGCTGATGTGAAGGAAAGTGCTCTGCTCGTCAAACGAGGGAGTGATTGTGTGGCAGGGCAGTAGGAGTTCTCCTGGAAACAGGGGAAATTATCAGTGTACCAGGACAGAATGCAAAGGTCGATCTGCTGAATACAAATAAAGTATTGAGCACCAGGTTCTGCCTCATGGAGCTGGCGCTTTTGGAACCGCTGTGATAAATGCACTGATAAATTCAAGGGAATGAGTGCTATTGCAAAAGCCTGATGAAGGCTAGAAAGTGTCCAGCTAGTAGGAATTGCACTGCTTGGTCAGGCACAATGAAATTAAATAGAATTTGCTTTAGTGAAATTGCATCAAGGATGATTAAAGGTGCTGCTGGAAGAAGGTGGCGATCACCTTCCACTGAAGCCACTTCAGTGACTCCATCGTTTACTCCTGACGTGTTTTGGCTTTTTCTCATTTTTTGCTCATTTCCTCTGACTTCAAGGCTCCTCTCCCCCTCCTGGTCCTTTCCACCTTTGTGTTGTGCCCCTGCTCTGAGCCTGAGAGCAACACCAGGCTGCTTCAGAGAGCAGGGAGCTCGTCAGCACCATTCCTTGGGTCCATGAGTTTGCCCAAATACACCAAGTCCTGCCCTCCCCCTTACCCATACACAGCATTCTTCATTCCCCCACTCTTTGATAATTATGTTTTGGATCAAGATTTGTCCTTTTAGCTTCAGAAAGCTGATCCATATAATACAGCATCCTCCTCAGCTGGGTGAAATGGAGCTGTGCAGGTGGGAGCTGCTCCCTGCTTGGCCACAGCTCCTCTGTTCAGATCTGCACTTGGGATTCTGCTCTGTATCTCATTTTCCAGCTCAGTTTCCAAGCACTCTCTGATCCTGAGCTGCTAAATCCAACCTGGTGTGGTGTCACAGGAGTCTCACCTCAAGGACTAAACTGCTCACTGGATGTTTCCTTGATGTAAAAGCCTGCAGAAGAGTCTGAGTCAAGCTCCCCTTGGTTTTGCTTTGAAATGTTTCACATTCTGCATTAGTGTTTAGAGGCCTTCGGCCTCGTGGGTGTTTAAAAATGAATTGTAAGAGAATTAACAACTTTCCAGTTGTTTTACTTTCCTAAAAAACAACAGCAGAGCAGTTCCCAGGGCTGCAGGCAGCACCAAGGCCTCGCTGTGCCCTGCTGTGTTTGCAGGGAAGCTGAGATACCAAATGTGAAGTTTGAGTGACTTGAACTGGATTTTTCCCCAGATGGGCTGACTGTGTAACTGTCTTTTATGGTAAAATAAAACATGTGGCTACAGAAATACACACACATATATATATATATATATAAAACCACATGTAACATCCCTGTGTTACCAAGATGAGACCATCTCATGACTGTTTTGTTTCCATTTGACATTTAAATGATCCTCTGGCAATGGGATTAGAGCTCTGTACTCCAAATAAAGAGAGACATCATCAAATTCATATAAGGACAGCTCAGCACTGTAAGTGAAGCCTATTTCCTCAGTGTATATATTTTTCTTGAAATACTTGTCATTTTACCTCTTCTGCTGGTTAGTGCTGGACTAAGGAGTGTAAGGAATATTTTTCATGATTGCAGTTGTTGGAGCAGTGCATGTGCAGAGCTGTGTTCAGTCATTTATTCCCTCTTCATTTTTGTAGCAATTGTAGCATGAACTGACTATTTTCTCAGCTTGAGATGTGTTGGAGTTGCATTTGCTAAGTGTTTATTTTACAGAAGAAGCTTTTTGAAGGAGGGACCTAAGCTTGGACATGGTGTCCTCTGCTCTGCTCCCTTCAAAAGGCACAGGGAAGACTTGCCAGGGGGAGAAAAAGTTGGCCACTAAATTGATGCACCTCCTCTATCCACAAGTGAAGATCCAGCTATAAAGTTAATGCTGCCACTAATGAAATCATCTTTCTCTCCATGCTGGTATGTCCCTGGAATTGCCCAGACAACAGCAGTGGGAGCCAAATGGAGCCATGTGTCTCAGAGGTGTGGGAAGAGAGGAGCAAAGGTGTTTCAGCAAAGAAATCAGCCCTCCATTGGGTTTAAACCACTTCTCTTTGCTTACCCTGGGAATCAAAGCCACCAAAATGCCACCTGCTCTTTGCCATTGACTCCTTTCCAAAGGATTTGCTGTTGACCTGTATGAAGGGAGTTTAAATACACTACAGAGCTTGAAACTTGCACAAAAATGAAGTAGTAGTAGTAGCAGTAATAATAATAATAATAATAATAATAATAATAATAATAATAGAGCTCCAGTTTCTTGCAAATTGAAATTGGCCCAGTAAATTTGACACCACATTTAGCTTCTGAGGTGATAATGCATCCCACTGTGTGGGTATTTTTCCTGGTATGTCAATAAAATAGAAACTAATATTCTGTATTGGCACTTCAGAAGGTGTTTCTTCAGAGGGTGAAGCTTTCAGTGAGGATTTGAAGACTTACTGTAAATGTGACCATTCTGTGTATTTTTCATTACAGGCAGCTGACTTCTATTATGGACAAAATGTTAACAGTTAAATATTTTGGTTTAGAGTTGTAGGTGGTAGAGTTTTAGAACATAGGTTTTTTGCATGGCAAAAAAAAAAAAATCAAATAGCACTTGAAAGAGTTCATTATCTCCATATTTTCATAACTTCATTAGTTCCCTAACTTAATTCTCCAGCAGTGTTTGCTGGGTGCTTTGTGCACACAAAGGGGCAATTTTTGCCCTGAAAGCCTCAATCTTGGGGCATCAGATGTTGGATTTGATAATGCAGGAAGCAGTAAACAATGACCAGTTCTGAACAGTTTTAACTGTTACAGCTGGTTAAAAATTTTTAGTCTGTTCTTGAACAGCAAATGAAGTTCTCAATTGCACTAATACTTTCCTTGAAACAGCTTTTGCTTTCTGCAGAAAGCTGCCTTTTCGTGGTAGACCAGAAAACTCTTTTTTTTTTCCCTTATAGGGAAGAGTTTTTGCATAAAACCATTTTCTGACCAGCTTTAAAATGCAGAGATAGCAAAGACCACTTAGAGGTTTTTTTTTTCTCATCACTCCTAGGGAAACTAAATGCTAAACTATCACCATTATGTGAGGTTTATTGAAAGCTAGAAAAGGTTCTTGCTGTTTTATCCTCTCTCCATACCCCAGAAGAGGAAGAAAATGAAATAAAATATATATGCCAGGGTTTTTTTTTTTGCCTCCAGGGTTGTTAGTGAGAGCTTTAGCTGCTTCAGTGCTTTCCTGCCTTCTCTCTGGAGCTGTGCTCATGGTCCCACTTGCAGCAGCAACCTAAAACATTTAAAAACATGGGGCAAGAGGATGGAGAAGCAGGAGGAAATTATATTGGCTTTTTCCAGGAAATTGTGAGTTTTTCCAAACATTGATACAGCAAAAGCTTTTCACAGGAGAAACCAGTTTCCATTTGGAAATGCTGCTGTGATATTGCTGGGTTGACTCCTGTGCCTCCTCTCCCCCACCTGGGTTCTCTGCATGGACTTCATTCTGACCTTAAAGAGCACAATAATTGGTGTTTTCTTAGGGGCTTTAATAATTTTTTTTTTTAATTCTCTATTTTTTTCCTTTTGGCACTCATCTATTCAGAGCCTCTAGCCCAAACAAGCAAAATCCAAGTTATAATAGATGAATTAACTTTGTTGATGTTCTGTGATATTGGCAGCTGCTGTAGCAATGGGCTGCCACAGATTTCCCTCCAGTGGCTCTGGTGTGTGCCTGCCCTCCACATCAGTCAGGTTGGAACTGCATCCTGCCTGGGAATGGAGATGGGAAAAATATCTTAGCCACACATGCACCATAAAATTGGGTTTTTCATGGTACTTTGAATGGTGAGAGGTATATGTCTGTATGTTTGGGGGTTTTTTTTCAGTAGCAGTACAAAGTGTCCCATCAATTCCCAGAAGTCTGGAGTTGGGGATAATTCCAAATGAAGTACTTTTTTTGTTACGTTATCCCTGTGCTTGTTTGGCTTGTGCCAAAGCAATGTAGCTCTGTCACTGTGGTGGAGGAATCCTGTTTTGCAATGTATTTTTAAGACAGCAAGACTTTATTTGAAGGGCAGGAAAACACTTGGTATCCACTTCCTTATTATTAACCTCGAAGTCTCCTCTCCATGAGCATTTTGATGGCATGGGGTGGTTTCTTCTCTCTGGCTTTTCCCCAATTTTTAGCCAGTTTTTCACTAATTCTAAACTCTGTATTTACAGGCTGCTCATTGTGCCTATTTCTCTCCTCACCAAAAAATAGCTTTTCATGTAGCCGTCCAGATCTTCCATTCCAGTGTAATGGGAGGATGGTTTTGGAGTGCTCAGCACCACAATTTTCCCCATCTGTGTTTATTTCAGTGTGTGAGGACATTCAGATGGAACCTGTGCCTCCATTCCAATCTCATGTTGCCCATTCAAATAAATTATGTCTGAAGAACTGATCAGGTGGTCAGTCCCTTCCTTAGACAGGAGGAAATCCAATGGGAAAATTGATAATAACATGGCACAGTAAAAATACAGATACAGATAAGGCAGAAAATCAGGCTTAGGTTTTTAGTAGCTCTTTTAATTTGGCTCCATAGTTCATAAAATGTCCACAAATTAAATTGTGTGCTTTGTTTGTAGCATGGATATGGATTTTGGTACACCAAACTGGAAATCTGCTTTTGGTTGTGGAAGAGCCATGCACAGAACAAAAAACATTGGGAATGGATAGATGGGGATGTGCTGCCAGCACAGGAGAGTTCACATTGCAATTGTACTCAAAAACAAACCCAGAACAAAGTAATTTCTGCTACAAAGTATTTCCAGGCTTTCATATTGTTGCTAGGGTATAATCTCATTATATTTTAAAATTTAATATGGAGTTAGACTTAAGATCTGGCTTTTATGTCTAAATATTAAAAAAAAAAATCAAAATTGAGGGGTTTGGTTCAGGACCCACTTTAAACACGTGTGGGAATATTTACACTGCCTAACATAGATACTGAAGTTGCTTGGCAAGTCATTACAAACAGGAATCAAAGATCCCTATAAGTCCATTGAACAGACAGGCAGACACCTCAAAGAAGATGATTCAAAATGCTGGGTGTCTAAACTGGATGCCTAAAGAAAATTATATAAATACCTTGGATTCTCCCCTCTTTTCTACTCCACACTGTTCTTCCAACAGACATCTATACTAATCCATTAGTTTAGAAAAGAAGGCTTTTTCGTACTTAGTTTTGCAGATGGTTTTGGCCTTAAACACAGCACAATCTACAGAAATGCAATTATTTAAGTTTTTGTTTTTAATGTGGCTCATCATTGCTAAATTGAAGAACCCAGGATTAAAAAAAAGCACTTAATGTGAATTAAATGGTGGTGGTGGCCAGCGAGTGTTTGTGTTACAGCAATAGTATCACAGGTTCATTTCCTTTGTATATCTTACTTCAATTTTGCAAACTAGGATGGGGTTTTTCCAGCTTTTTCTGTATACTTTTTCAGGGCCTTTTGTTTCCAGACATGTAAATTGAAAGAGATGCCATTTCCACGCAAAGAGATGAAATGTTTATTTTAAGAGCACACAAGGACTCTGTTACGATATAACTTGTTGAATCCTTGATGCCAGACTGGCTTTCCTTGGAAGATGAATGGGAATTTGAAAAGGACCCTGTCAAAGGAATTGGGCTTTACAGTTACTCCTTTTAGCCAAAGCTTTGCTTCATGCTCCTCTGTTTTGTCTTTTAAGCATGAAGCAGCAACATGTAAGAAAACAAAAAGTTTGCAGCCTTGGTGCATGTATTGGGATATTTTTGTGGTTTATGTATCATTTTCAAGCTTTCCCCTGTGCCCCCTCCCCAAAACAAAGGAACAAAACCCTCCATACAAGCAGAGGGGGAAGCAAAATGAGCAAAGTTCAGATGAGTTTTCCTTAGAGTTTAAGGTGTTTTTTTTTCCTGTGACAACGTTGTAAGTAATTTCCAGCTGGAGCAGCCTGCAGGGAATTGTGCTGAACTCCCTGTGGGCTCATGGATGGGGATGGGGATGGGGATGGGGATGGGGATGGGGATGGGGATGGGGATGGGGATGGGATGCTTGGACTCACGGGATCAGGCTGCAGGTCCCTGGCTGGGCTTTCGGTCCCCAGGCGCAGCAGAGATCGGTTCCATTGTGCTCTCAGCTTGTGTAGAAGAGGGAACTGGTTCTTTAAAACAGGTTTCCATGATTTTGCTGTGCCTTCCTTCTCTCCCTTTTCCAGAAGCAGGGAGTGGGAATATCCTCCTGCCACCTTTCTGAGGGCATTTTTAAACCTGCACGTCAGCGTAACTCAGAAGAGCAATAAAACAAGGGGAAGGAGCAGTGCAAAGTTCAGCTGAGCTACAGCAGCGACTTCTGGGGGTGCTTAACCCCCATATTTTATTTTCTTTTGGTCTAACTGGTGTATCTGAAGCTGCAGACAGGGTGCTTTTAATAAAATTAAAAGTAGGAATTAAATATGGTAGCACAAGGTGATAGGGTAGAGAGCTGAGAGTTTCTCATGCAACTTTGCTTCCCTCTGATCTTTTATTCAGCGTTTAGAGATGGCAGATCCACCGTCCTTTCCCTGACGTGTTTTTAATACCTGTATGCTCCTTGCACTCTACTTCCCCCTTTGGATTTCTATACTGCTGAAATGGTATGTGTACAGGCAAGGGTTTATAAATATATATATGTTCCCTGATGGTTTCAGTTCCTGCATGTGTTAATGAATACATATCCCTCGATGGAGTTTCGGTTCTGCGGCAGACGCGATGGATTTCTCCCTCTTTATCAGTGGCACCATTAGTGGAGATAGAAATGGAAACTTTTTCAACTAAAACCAGCTGGGATATCATTGATCAAGATACAGTCTAACCCAGGAAAGTGGGGTGTAAGTAGTAATTGGAGCTGTAGTGCAGTTGAAATGATGTTTTTCTTGCTGTTTGTTTTTAGGATATTTCATGACCTATTCATTCATTCGTTCTCTGCCTCTGTTTTCTCTTAAAAATATAAATTTCTCAAAGCTGACGATAAAAGGGATTTAGTGCTGCTGAAACAACAGATAGAAATTTAAGAAATATAATTTTGTTCTTTAAAAATATTTTAAAATATATTACAGGTGTGTAAAAGAGGTAATATGGCACTTTAAAAAAATTTCAAATCACAACAATCTCTTCCCTTTAACGTCTTATACTTAACATTGCTGTTTTAAAGCATGGAACAAGACTTCATAGGTTTGTGTTTAAAAAAAAAAAACAACAAACCAACAAACAAACGAGCCAGAAAACCCCAACCTTCCCAAGACACTGGATTTACATTTAAAAAAGAAAACAGGTTATAAAGACCCTGCCTTAACTGTGCAGAAATGAGCATTTGATGATGGGTTTCAAAGGAAGCAGATTAAGTGATTCACAAGTGCAGTGGCGTTTGGCACGTGTGGGGATTCGAGCAGTAAGTCAGAAAGGCACAGATTAAATACTGGCAGGGACCTGGCTTTGTTGCATCTGTTTTCATGATGAAGATCTAATTTTGAATTATTTTGACACACTAGAAATGCATTTTAGGCAATATTTTTTCCATTTAATTTAGAGTCCCAGGCAGACAATTTGACTTGCCTTGACTGTCTCCCTTTCAATACTTACTCTCCACAAATAAGTTCAGGAGTCAGATCTGGAGACTGACTTCGCTGTCCAAAACACATTTTAAAGACAAAACCTAAACTGTATTAAATATTTACATGTCATCAGTCAGTGTAATTACCACAGTGGTTACATTATGTCTGGGAGAGGGGAGGGAGGTGGTCATGCAACAAACATCAAGAGGCAGCTAATATTTAGGGGACAATTTCTATCATAGCGTGATCACCGTGGGAATATGACTCTGGAGCAAGGAAATTCTTTTTCCAGTCAGATGCATTTTATTAGAAGATTCACTCCTCGATCCTGCCTTGCAGTCTTCCTTTCTCACTTGGCTGCTTTGTTGTTACTGGTTTTCACCACAGGTTAGCACAGATATGGCCCAGATTTTCCCAGTTTTTACCCTCTGTGATTCTTTCCATTCCCTCCTTCATCCCAAGTAATTCTTCCCTGAATACACCCGTCATTTTTGTGCTGTATATAGGAAGGTGATCTTAAAACAATATTATAGCAGCCCCTAGTAAATGTGGAGTCTGTGTGTATTGGTTACATGGGATTAGTGATTGCAGATATGCAGACACATAAAAATAGTTGTTGTACATCTCTGGCCACTTGACCTCGCTGCTGATTTGTAGCATTTAAAAGTTCTGTAGCAAATTCAGAAAGTTGCATTTTTGTTACTCATTATTTAATGTTACTCATTATTCTGGAAACAGGAAAATTTCTTACCTTTCTCACTTGGTTTTTGAAAGATCTTCTGCAGTTCCTCCTCTCTGACACAAAAAAATCATGTCCATTCCTTGAGCAGTGTTAGGTTTGATGTGTCTTCTGACAGGACATTATTTGGAAGAGGTATGTAGCACCAAATTTGAGTTTGTGTGGTTCATGATGGATCAAACAACGCTGATATACAAAAAACTGTTTTCCTTTAAATGAAAATTTTAAAAATGTAGCAGTGCAAAAAAATGTTCCTTTCTTTTAAAACTTTGACAAAGTCACAAACAGTGACATTTGGCTATGAACAGCTAGGAGAGATTTGAATTTGTCTAAATCTTTATTTGTTAAAGCTGAAGTATAATCTTCATTTCTAAACACACACACACAGCATTTCAGTTGTGCTCCAGCTTTTAATTTCACCACCCAAAAAAAGGAATTCATCTCACATCAGTCCAGGAGAACTGTTACACAGGTGGGTTTTTTGTGCACATTTGCAGACAGATATTATGCTCACAATGTCTTGGTTTCGTGCTGGGGGAATCCCAAAGCATCTGAGAAATCCCACCTGAGGCTGTTACATGTAGAAACAGTAGAGCCACCCCTATGAAAAGTAACAGGTAGATGATTCACTGCCCTTTGCCTAAACTCTGTCCTGCTGCAGGATGGCACAAAGAACTTTCCCTTACACACCCCAGTGCTGTGAAAATGGCAATAACAGATGTAACTTTTGAGCAGAGTAAGAAAACTTGTTTATTTATGCCTTACTTTCAGTTCCTTCACTCCTACATAGATGCATCGAGCCCTAGGGCAGTTATCTTAAGGGTGAAAAGCAGGTTGGAAATCCCATTAGGATTCCACATGAGGGTCTCTCTGAGCATTCCCCAGCAGCAAAAAAATAGTGAAACATTTCAGCCCATCCCTTGGGATTGTGGAGGCAGCACCACTCCTTTTGGAGAGAGATGCTTGGACCCCGAGCAGCTGTTCCACCTACTCTGAAGTGAAATAGTAAGAGGGTTTTTTTTACTGTAGGAAATGCAGAACCATGACACCAGATAACTGGCATTTGAAAGTATTGCCAGGATCATAGAAAATGGTGCTTTATTTGCTCATCGTTCAGAAGAGTTATTTATTTAAATTTATTTTTGGTGGTAACAGTCAGAATAAATATGCTAGTGTTACAAAAAGCATAATAAGATATTGTTTTAATGCAGAAACGAAGCTCCAGAGGAAATGATGGTTTGATTTTTTGCATATTTTCTGCAGTAAACATTTTTGGCATTCTTTTTTTTTTTCTTCTTTTTTTTTTAATACTTTCTTTTTCCTGCTTGGTTTAATGCAGCATAACCTCCTCTAAATTTAGTGGGAAGTGTAAATGTATGTAATGCTTTTTCTGTGGTTAGAAAATACATGTAGCATTAAGTTATTAAAGCTTGACTTTAAACTATGTCTTGGGCTAATGATTTTACAGTATAATTGCTTTAGTTAATTTGAAGGCAGGTATACATACAGCTTATTCCATTTTGGCACTATAAAGTTTGCCATTGGTATTATACCTCATTTTTTATATGATTTACATAATTTGTGAAACAGATTTAATACTTTGTGTGTGAGCTAATTAGTTTCTGGTTTAGAGCTTTATTGTATGTTCATTGGGTTCTGAACACCTTTTACAGTAGCACAGAAGGTCATTGTTGGATCTAAATTCTTTGTAGAGCAATCAATCCCCTTTTAATAAAATAAGTTGCATAATTTTTAATGTAATTAAATTGGGTTCTGCGGAATTGTTTTCAGCTGTAAATTTGCTGAATTGGAAGAAATATGTGGTGATGTGTTAATTACTGAGTTGTGCTCTTTCCCTTGTTATGGTATAGTTTGAGATTACTGGACTTTACTTGAACGTAATTTTACGTTTTTAAATTTACTTCCGAGGAGGTCGTAAGGGGCGTCCAGCTTTTTCTGGTAGAAGAGGAAAAAAAAAAGAAAAGTAACATTTCTCATAGAATTTCAAAAACTTCCTGCCTAACTTTCAGAAGATTCCATGTTAATATATCCCTAACATTTACTACCAATTGCCAGATGACAGCAATAGGAGCACTTGCCGAGCCCGGAGCTCTTCAGCAGGTGACGATGACCAGGTTGGGTGGGTGAACTGAATGTCCCTTTTCCAGGGAAACCGAGCCTCTCCGTGCACAATAAGCATCTTAAAGTCACGTCACACGCCAGCCCAAGGAAGTTCTTTTCCTCTGGAATGTGATTTTTACATGAGGGCACATGCTGGCTGTTTTCCTCTCCAAGGAATTGTTTTCTTGGCTGCCGCCATCCCGTGTTTAACAGGACTGTGCAGCTTTAACGGCTCCGGGCTTATTAGGAGTCTAAACAGTCTCCTGTATCCTTTGTGTCAAAATGAGTGAAGGCTTTGGAAATCATTCTGGGATTCACTGAGCAGGAAAAGGAGTTGCTTGAAAGAGTCAGACCCTGCAGAAAGGCTGGCTTCCCAAGTTAAAAATGGACAGCAGCAATTCCCTTCTGAAAGTTTCCTGCATCCATTCCTATTGCTAACTCAGACTTTTAATTTAGTCAAATAATTTCTGTAATCAGTTACTTCTAATTTGGGTTTTACTTGTCTGTTTCTATCTCAGTTTTTCCCTGTGTAGCTCTCACATGCATGCTTGTGCTTTTTAACTTGGTAGTTGCATTTAGTACAGAGATAAATTAAAGTTAATGAGACAGAACCGGAACACGGCACAGGTATTTACCTTCCCTGTGTTTGTGTGTTGTAAGGAACCGGTTCTGGGATTTTTGTACTCTGTGTATAACCCTGATCTGCTAAACATGTTTTGTGGGAGAACCAAATATCACCAGTTGCCTTCGTGCTCTTGACCGAGGCGCAGCTGATTTCATTTAACAGCGCAAAGTCTCTTACGCAGAACCACCATCGAGGGGTTTTGATTATTTATAAGAACCTCTAACCAAGGCAGTGCTTTTTCTGATGTGTTTACATGTATACATAGCTATAGAAAAATACAGAACAGGAAAAACTGACTTTTTATTGTTGTATTTGCAGCCATTCTCGCTCACCGTAGAGCTGTTAGACCTTTGCAGTACAATTACACCAGTGGAAGCCTTTAAGGCATTTATTTCCAAGTGGGAATACTGTTTCTCCTACTTTAAACAATTAGATGAAGTGTAATCTCACTTTCTTCCTGTGGAATGCCACACTTTTATTGCTATCATTTATCAGTAGCGAGATGCAAATAAGACGTAAGCTTAGGAGCCTGGCTCAAATAAAACCAGATTGTATTGATTCTTGTGCAGTACAGAATGAAATGGAAAATCATCTGACAGCCAATCTGTGCTCATCAAAGCAATTTTTAAAGAATAAAAGCTGAATACGTACAATATAAATCCCTTATCTTGTTTACGTGATGTACATGTGCAGTTTGAAAGTCAGAAACCTGATAAAAATTGCGGATAATTGCGTGAGATAATGCCGGTTATTTTCATTAGGGGTCTAAAAAGTGAGGTGTGGCTTGGGCTTAGAAGCAGCTTCAGAGCACACAGAAACTTTGAAAATCATGGAATCACAGTGCTGAGTTGGAAGGGACCCACAAGAAACACAGAGTTCAACTCCTGGCCCTGCACAGGACAGCCCCAACAATCACGCCGTGTGTCTGACAGTTTATTGATGGACACCTAGAGATGGAGGAGAAAAAAAAAAAAAAAAAACCAAACAAAACCCCCAAACTTTCACATCACTGACAGCAAATGAAACAGACTGAAAAACTGAGGTTTTGTCCATGTAGCAAGTTAATGATTTTCTTTAAAAAAAAAAAAGTATCCCCATCCCCCTGCACTGCTCAAGGAGACAAGACGGCTGCTGATTTCTTAAAGCCTTAAAGTTAGCTGACCTCCTCGCTGAACCCGACTTTAATGTAAACATTTTCTCGAGATGGTTCGTAGCAGGGCCAGCAAATCTGGAGAATATTAGTGGCGCTGTGTTTGCGGGAAGCAGGAGTCCCTTGGTAATTCTCAGGAGCTCTTTTCCAGGCCAAGGCAGCCCGAGACACAGTTGTGTTTTCAGTTTTGCAGGGTTCGTTGGTAATGCCCTGTGTATCTTTCTAAAATGTAATTAGTAAAACACATAATTAGTTTTTGCTTTGAAGTCGAGTTTTTCTTCCTTGCTTTCACTCCATTAAAACTCTTTATCTCCCCCCCACCAAAGGTAAATAATTTGATAGCCCAATATCGGCGTTGATTTAGTTGTCGGCATTTTGGCGTTGGTTTATGAATCTAAATAGAAGAGAGAAATTAGAGCAGGGCTTCTTTGCAGGAATATTAAGTTCCTTTCAATGCTCCATGCTTAAGTGAAACACACAGCTGCTGTCTCAACCCCAGTATTTTGAAGAAAACTTTCATTCTTTTATTCTTTGGGTGCTTGCATACCTTCTGTACAGTAGGAGTTGGTTACAAAGTGTGTCATAATGTGGAGTATTTTGCAGGTAGAAATATTGCAGCTGAATTTCTACATTTCCCTTACCTGTGTGCCTTTTTTTTTAGATACATTGCATTTATCAGAAGCTTGATCAGCTGCTGAAATAAGACACAATACTTAGCACTTTTTGCTTTTCATCTTCAAAGCACTTTTCACTCATTAACTGATCTCCCCAGCATCCCAGTCTGCCCAGTACTCACTGCTGTACAGCAGCATGCCCAGACTGGGTGCACTGGTGGGTAGCAGCCTGATGGACATCAATCAGCAGTGCTTGTTATCCCCTAGCACATGTTATATTTCACTAACTATAAAAATCTTATTTTTGCCTGCAGAAGAAAAACACATGAGAAACCTGTGCCTGATATGGGCAGTCCTTGCTGTCACTGCATGTTGTGTGTTAATCTGCTAATTGGGCTCAGTCTGTTTTCCCAACAGGTAAAAAACTTGAGAGAGTAGAGAAACTGATGAAAGGAAACTCTGTGTGTAGTTGATTTTTTTTTTTTCTGGTTAAAAAAAATACATCAAAGTTAGCTTTTCGTTTTGGAAGGAAACTTTACAGTTCTGCTATTAAAGTGTCTGAAATCCAGCTTTCACTTTCAGCACAGGGCACAGAGATGCAAAACTGCCTTTAGATCTCATTTAAATTATTGAGAAAACTTGCAGAAAGGAAAGGGTGAGAGGGAGAAAGTCAAAGACTGACATTTTCTCCTTTGACTTTTTTAATTTTAATTTAGAGAAGTATGTAAAAATTCCCATGAGGAGCACAAAACTGGTGCTTTTGCAGAGGTAGAGTAGAACCTTGCCAAAATGTTGCCAGTTTTGGCTGGTTTTCTGAGATGAGCTGCATCAATTAATTGTTCTTTCACTCTTCTGCCCTCACTTTTTGTAGTGATGGACTGTGTCCCACATTTTCTGGAGCAAGGATCCTCTTCATTTATCTTTCTTGGAGGTTGTAGGGTACATTGAGCACACTGGACACTGTTTGGAGCATGTGAGACTTCTGAAATATAAATAATAGTAACAGTTTTATATTATTACACAATAATTTGATTGGCATTTCTCTAAGTTTTTTTTTTCCAGGTTTTGATCACAGATATGTTTAATTGGTGTTAAAATTGGCTGTTGTGTGTGTTGGTTGCCGTGGCTTGTTTAATACCTCCTGTTTACAGTTGTCCTAGTTTTAGCATCTTGAAAGATAGTTTCTATTTAGTTCCCTTTATGTTTGCCACAGTTTGTTTTAAAACCCACAAATTTAGCTGTAGTGTTTGTTTTTTTTACTTAAGAATGTTAACTTTAGAAATAAAAGATTTCCTGTTTATCAGCAAAAGTGTTTCTTCCCACTTGCTGGCATGATTTCGAAGATGGATTTCTTTATTTCCTTCTTTTACACCACATTTCTTTCTTGTGCTAAACATAATAAACCCTGAGCTATGATAAAGATTATTTAACCCAAGTATACCTGTCTCACCTCAAATAAATACAAAATAAATTGGGCAAAAGAAAGAGATAATATTTTTGAATCGGGACACAAACATCACTCTCTGTAAGATATTCATTGTGCTGCAGTAAATGGGGAAAATATATTGAATTTATGCACACATGATTGACTTTTCATACAGTGAACCCAGGTTAAACATCTTGAATATGGAATATGAATAGAGCTAACATTTTCATATGAAGCAATAATGAAAATTAACAGAGCTCCATTTCAACTGATAGCAAAGAACATTTGATACTCCAAGGCATAAAATGTGTTTAGTACTTGGGTTTTGTTAAGCTTGACAGAAGCCAGGAAACGGGACGGTACAACTGCAGCATAAAGACAGCTTCTGTAACCAATGACAGGCTCCAGGATGGAACTGGGGAAACAATAACACCACCCACCCATCCCTCATTCCTTACAGTAAGAGGAGAAGGCATTCATGGCTGTGTGTCGTCAATGGGATCGTCTCTGACACCATCCATCCTTGGGACCTGGGTTTTGTTCCCTGGTGCCAGGCTGCAGGCACAGGAGGGGGAAAAAAACCTCCTTCTCGTGGATTTTACAGGAACAACGAGTTTGCTTTTGTATTTTTTACTTTGTTTTGTTGTGTAATAGCCCTGGATGAAGTGGGGTTTATTCCAGGTGACAGGAAGGACACCCTGGTGTTTAGGGAAGTGCAGGACTTGCAGACCAGCTGCAGCTGCAGTGGAGATTGAGGCATTTCTTACTGTGGATTCCTAACCCTGATGGTCTGTCCTTCTCCCTCACATCAGCACCTTCTAGTCAAGCTGCTCTGACACAGGATTACAAGCCTGCACTTTGAGGACTTTTTTTTCCTGCAGAGTTTTCAATCCCTATTGAGAGTTCCTTGTTGAGTCTGTATGTGTGATTGTTTGATAGGCAGAAAAATCAGAAGTCAAAATACACAGATCAGGCAAAAACTGCTGGAAATTTTCTTTTGGTTCCCTTCCCTCCCAAACCCTTTCACCTCTAGCAGAGGCTGAAGTTGCTTTTCTCTTGCAGCCTTATAAATGCCCTTGTTTCCTTAGTTGTAACCCTATAAATGCTCTTGTTCAACATGGGCCGTGTTTGAAGAGTTGACCTTTTATTTGGTTTTAGTGCTTTAAATTGAAAGTTTAAAGGTACCTAAAATCATCTTAAGGAAAAATGTGGCCTAACAATTAAGGTTTGACATCTGAGCCTCTCCAGCTCCTGTGTACACACAAGGAAATTTTTCTGGAGAGTCACACAAGTGAGAAATTCCTCTGGTTGAATTTCAGTGAATACAAGGCCTATACCCCTGGAGGAAAGCTTGGCTTCCACTCAATTCAAATAGGTTCTTAACTGGGCCTGTGCTAACCCAAATTGGGAGCTTTTTGCTTTCTTTCATGGAAATTGAGGCAAAAATAAGTGAACAAGGACACCTGTCAGCTTCCAGGCTCTGGGTGTTTTCTGTCTCTGCTGAAAGGGAATTGTGATGCTTATGCTTTAACCATTTGTAATGATGATTTACACTAGCAGCTTAAATATATAGGACTTGCCAGGGATACCATAACTAAATCTCTACCTAAATTCCTAGGACTGAACTAGAGTATCTTGGAACTGTGAATTTTAAATACAAATGTTGTATTTAAAACATTTAAAAAAAACTCTACTCAGCATCCAGAAGAGTTTAGAGCCACTGAAGGTGCAGCTGCTTCTGCACTAGCCTAGAAATGACCTGTTTTGCTGTTCTTCATCAGACATCAGTGTAGGTTGAAGGTCTTGGAACAGTTAGCTTTGCAGTGACTGTTTTCTGTTGTGTGGAACCTGTTAAATGAATTTTAAACAGGTTTCTCTGCACATCTTGCAAGTTTATTATTGTGAATAGAATCTTACTTCAAGAGCTCCTTGAATTTGTGTCAAGCCTTCAGCTGATCCAGCAAACAGGCTTCTTGTATCATTTAATCTCAGTTTGTTCACCTGTGAAATGGGTGTTTTAACAGCTTATGTGATGTAATACTTTAAAAATGTACTTAGTACACCAGTATATCCTGTAAATTAATAGAATATTATGTAGAGAGAATTTGCTGTTGGGTGGTAGGACAATGGTATATGCTAAATTTTCTGAACACAGATGGTTCAGAAGGGACAGTACAGTTATGTTCTTAAGTATTGTGTGAGAATAAACCTTTTTAATCCACTATAAAGGATAATGTACCTAATTTAAAAAGTCCTTTGAGATCCTGCACAGACTGTTAGAGCTGTGCTTTCCTTGCTGTGCCAACTCCTCACCTCAGGAGGAAGACAGAGAACAGTTTGCAGTTAATGGACTGGGATTGGGGAGATGGGGTCACCCTCGCTTTGTGACCTTAAGTAGGTCAGTTCCTCCATAAATCAGTATTATTACTGTAATATTTCCTGTCCTTCAGCTTAGGCATGTCTTCCATATTTGATTTGTAAACTGTTCTGACCGAGGGCTTTTCAGGTTAAGTCTGGACAGCATCTACCACAACGGAGTTCTGTTGTTAGCTGGGGTTTCCAAGATGCCTCTTTAATAAAAGCCACCATAAATTCAATGGTATTACCATGTTACATCTTTCTTTTGAACATTGGCACATACGAGGTTGCACTTGTTAAACTCAAAAATGTTCAGATGAAGCTGGACATAGAATCCTCAAGTGTCATTGCACGACAGTGTTACCATCACAATTTATTTTTTCAAGTGCACCATATCATTAATGTTTGACTTATCCTAACTCTGCAAACAGGAAATGATGGTGCATGAAGTTCTGCAGTCAGAGCAGTGATTTACTGGAGCTTGATTTGGCAAATCTGGATCTACAAAACTAGGGTATATTGGGTTTGCTTGGTATTTACATCCTAATATCTACTTTTAGTCCTTGGTGTAGTTTCGTGGGTACTTGTGCAAATAGGAGATTTTTGTCTCCTGGAATTTTAGTCACTTCTAATATTATACTTTACATGTACATTTACATTGTACTTTACAGTCCAAAGGAGAATTTTAGAAGAATAAAAATTTAATCAGTGTATGTCATGTGAAGGAACCATTATTGGTTCTTCTGTTCTGCCAGGCCATACCAAACCATCAGATCAGCAGCTGAGCCCATCCACTGTCAAAGCTCCTCCAGTCTTTCAAGAGTTACCAGATATCCCTTTCACTTTTTTGGGAAGGTTTTGCTTTAAATTTGTTGAATATTTAGAATAAATATATATAAAGAGAATTAATTTTAGCTGCACACCAGCAGATTGTCTCTTCTGTACAAGGCCTGAGTTGTGCCTTGCATCAGAGCTTGCATGGGTGGGGAAGGGGCTTCCTGCTGTAGCAAAGTCCATGAGTAGGAATTTGAGGTCCAGAAAATGTTGCCCCAGATCATTTCTGCAGAGTCCAGTTGTGTTACTTGTGCTTGATAAGGAGCAAGGCAAAGATCCCAAAGCCTCGACTTTTAAAAGTAGGAAATCTTGTTTGTTTATGAAAGTGGGGCCAATTAATTTGCTTGTATACCTGGTACAGCACAGGTTCAGCCAAGGCCAGGCTGGATGGGGCTCTGAGCAGGTGTCCCTGCCCATGGCAGGGGTTGGAATGAGGTTGGAATGATCTTTAACATCCCTTCCAACCCAAAACATTCTAGGATTCTTGGACGATGGTGCCTCTCTGTTTCACATTGCTTTGACAGTCATGTAAATTCTCACATTATTTTATATTTTATCAAATAACATGAGTGGATTCAGTGATGCTCTACCTAGTTTTTACCATAAATCTCCAAAGAACCATCAAGAGAGGGTGATCAAGTGTTTTTTATCTCTGCTTCATCACCAGTGGGGCAGCAAAACTGCAGTTGCTTCCACTTTTGCTCTGCTTTCCCATGATTTTGAGCAGGAATTAGCAATGTGGCCTAAACTTTTTTTTTTTTTTTCCCTAAAGGCTATGACAGGCCAGGCCTGATAAATTTTAGCATGATAGAGAGGGAAAGATATAACCTGCTGACACTGGGGGATATAATTAAAATGTGTAGGCACCCTGAATTACAGCTGTTGCAAGTGTTCCAGCTATCTTAATAATTGAAGACCTTTTAATAATTTTATATGTTCTTTACTAGCTTGGCCTTGAGCTTAGGCAGGACTTCAGTTTCAAGATAATTTTCTTGTCTTCAAAAGTTAAATTGCTTTCTTTAATATAAAGCATACAATAAGGAGTGCAATTGAAGAGCTGCATGCTGACTGAACCTGCTCTTTCAGCATGAGACTCCACTTGTTCGAGGCAGATCCCGAGGAACAAACACTCTTTTATTATTAGATGATAAATCCCTGATGCCGTATCACTGTTTTGGCTTTCAACCTTATTGAACTTTCAAGAGAAATGCCTCTGTTTATAACATGAACTGCCCAGTAGCATCCAAGTATCTGTCACTGCACTGTGGGCTTGAATTTTTATTTGGTGAACTGCACTGTGCTGTGTTGTTCACAGTGTGTCTGGTGCTGTACAGCTAAAATCTGGCACATACCCTGATGAAAAGCTGCAGAATGAGATGTGGGGGTTGCTATTTTTGGTATAGAATTCTGATTGCAAGTTAGAGCTTTTGATAATTTTTAATTAAAGGAGTTGGCAAACTAAGGTTGTTTTTATCTGAGTAAAAAATAGTATTTCTGCTGAAAATTGTTGGGATGCCTAGACATAATTCACTGAAGTTTGTTGGGTTTTTTTTTTAAATGTCACAAAATGTACATAAAGGGGGCTTACAAGAAGGCTGGAGGGGGACTTTTTATAGGGGCATGGAATGATAGGACATGGAGGAATGGCCATAAAATGCAGGAGGGTAGATTTAGATTAGATATGAGGAAGAAATTCTTTACTGTGAGGGTGGTCAGGCCCTGGCACAGGTTGCCCAGGGAGGTTGTGGATCTCATCATCCCTGGAAGTATTCAAGGCCAGGCTGGATGGGGCTTTGAGCAATCTGATCTAGAGCAAGTTGGCCCTGGCTATGGCAGGAAGATTGCAAGTGGATGATCTTTAATGTCACTTCAAAGATCCTGTGAAGTCCTACTGAAAGTATGAGTTCAAAAATATCTGTGCTGAAGGCAAAAATTCCCTGTGCTTTAGAAAATATTATTTATTTCCACATAAAAACATCTCAAAAGACATCTCTAGCATCTGACTATGAATGGAAAAGCATTTTGCATTTCTGCCTGCATATTTGGCAAATTATGTTTCTGTCTTTGACAGAATTCACCATTCTCAAGTAGCTCCTCCAGCCTCTAAAAGTGGGGAAACTGAGGCAAGAATCTGAACTTATTCTGCAGTTTTGTAGTGAAGCAAAGATAAAAGCTGACATTTATTGTCTGCTGGATCAGTGTCTCAGGCAAGGTTCCTGAGTTTTTTTGCTTCCAAAATTTTCTTTGGGATACCCAGCCTGTTGCTTCAGCAGGAATCTGCTCTTGACACAGTGGTGGGATATTCAGCCAAGAAACATTTTTTGAATATTGATATCTTAGCCCATAGCACTGCATTTGTTTAATATTTGCTAAGTTCTCAGCTGCAACAATCAACTACCAAAATTTTTCTTCTAATGGGAGCTTTCTAGTGAGTTCTGGGTCATGGTCAAGATCTGATGTTTTATAATGCCAAGACGTGTTGTTAAAAGGCTTTATAAACCATCAGGCTCTAAGTGGTGCTTTCTCCTGCAGAGTATCAAATTGATAGTCAACCATAATTTGGTTTCTAAGTTTGTCTGTTGAATGAGTCCCAATTTGTATAGATAATATTGTGTGTTCAAGTGACTGCTCCACTTTTGTACATTCCCTTCCATTAAGAAGATGAGACCTCGGATAACTCGAAGTTTCAGATAATGTGGAATCAAATACTTGAGCAAGTTGTACTGTAACAAATCAGCACAATGACTATTTTATGTTTGAAGTGGAGATCGTGTTTGGAGCGCCTGTAAATGCCTTGTTGGAAAAATCAATGCTGAGCATCTCCTTTCTCCACATTTTGATTCATTTTACCTCAAATGTATTTTGACACTGACGTTTCAGTCTGTCCAAATGCAGGGTTTAACTCTCCTGGCTGTTTCTGAGCTTACTCCAGGGTTATACCATGGTGGCTGAAAACAGCATAGGATTTTGAAGGACGATTATCTAGTGTTTAGTTACTTTATAGAACCATATAGTTGCTAAGGTTGGAAAAGACCTTTAAGATCATCACATCCCACTGTCATTTGAGTGGTAAAAAGCTTAGGAAAAGCATGCACAGGAGGCAGCTGAAGAAGAAATTAAGCAACAAATGACACTTCTTGCTTTCTCAAGTCATCTCACCAGACCTCAGACTCCATATTTTTGGGAGACTTGCACCATGTAGAGCAGTGCTGGTAGGATTGACAGAGCTTGTTTTATCTGGAGCAGGCAAATGAATAAATAAGGCTTCTTGGTACACTAAGAGAGCTCAAGGCACTTGGGGAAAATATCAATAATCCCCATTTGATGGAGGGTGGCACGGAGCTGTCTTTTCCAGCACTGCCAAGCTGGTCACTGGCAGAGCAGGGCCTTCAAATCTGCTTGAAGTAGGAAAGGTGATGAGACAGAGAGATATGGGAGGGCTCCTCCAACCCTCCAAGTCAAGGAGAGGGTTTGTAGAGATGTAGCATGTTCCTTAGTTTGATTTATTTTTCTTTGCTAAGGAGAGCCTGCAGTACTCAACATTAGATAGTCTTTGCCCTGGGTGCACCAAGCTTTTGCATTTCCTGAAGGGATATATTGGGAGTATTGTGAAAATGTGACTGTGACCTATTTAGACGGGTTAGAGTGGGGTACAAATCTCTGCACTAGGAAGAAGTATCATTTTCCAGCTGGGCAGAAAATCACATTTATTCTGTAATAGAACACAAGAGCTCATTGAACACCGGAGTGGAGTGGCTGAGCCGTCAGCCCTCCACCGGGGAATGAGGTCTCTGCTTAAATATTCCATCAGATAGCAGAAATCCTGGGAGTCTGAAGAACAGAATTACTGGCTTCGGTAGATGACCAAAAAGTTGTTCTTTCTCTCAGGAGAAGCTGTTCATCTGCAGTAGAGGATTGTTTTTACAGGAGCTGCAAGACACTTTCTATTTGTGTTCTCCTTGTAACTGTCAAGGGCTGAAAATAAAAAAGGAAATTATTGTACATAAGCATAACCCTGGACTGACGAGGAGGTGACGTGCAGTGATCCATGCACATTTAAATGAATCTCTCTTAGAAACAGGAACTTTTGAATCAAAGGCTTCACTTTCTCAGAAAATCAACCATTTGACCTAAAAGCTCCGAAGTTGTAGGGGACTACCCAAAATTATCAGGGGTGGAACAATCCAATATTTGTGTTGTTAATGTTGCAGCTGGGATCGGACAGTTTGTAAGAGGAGGTAGGATTTCCTCTTAGACAAATTATTGTGGTCAGGAAAAAAGAAAAAAAGCAGTAGCACATGAGCTTCTGTCCTAGCAAATAGTTTGTGCATCCAAAACTATGTCTGTTTTTTCCATCGCTCCTTATGAGTCTAAGAGGAGATTGCTTCCTCTTATAAATTTAGAATTTGCTGCTTTTCTTCAATAAATACTTAAATGCAATGGATTTTTAAAATTTATATAAAGAAGCTTCACAAACTGGCACTGTAATAAAAATATTAACATACAGGGCAGTGAGTTTGGGCAATGTCACACCATTAGGTTTGTGCAGGTGCTCTGAAGTGCCTTCCCAGTTATTAAATTCCAAAATGCGAGATGGGCAAATCTTATCTCTGCCTCATTCCAGCGTCACAGCAGCGAACTTTTTTGAATCCCCCTAAGTTATGGAAATATCTGGTGTAGAACCTAAACTCTGCATTACAAGTTTTGACACAAGTCCTTTCCAACCAATGGGGAATGTATATTATTTTCTGTCCTTCAAAGCTGCTTTTCTGTAGAGATAACATTGGCAAGGATAGCTCCGAAGATAGGCGCTCACTCAGCGGAGGAACATTGCTGTATTACTCACAAAGATAAGGAGGTATTAAGAACTTCCTTGGAGTTCTTACCAAAAATCAATTCTATCTTTTATAGTTCTCCAGAGATAATTCTTCCCTCTCCCCATCCTAATCCGTGCTGAGCGGGGATGGAGGCAAGGAGGAGGATGTGGTGCAAACACCAAAGGTTAAAATCTTGCGGTCCTTCTGTGATTTAGTTTGAAATTAAAAATTACACCTTTTCTGGATGGGCATCAGCCATAAAGTGGTGGTCATTCCCAAATCAGCCATAAGTGCATTACAAGGAATTAAACTGCTCTTTCTGCCAGGAGAAATCAACAGTTTCAGTGGCAGAAGGAGAGTCCCTCTCCTAAGGAGAGGTGCAGGATCATAATGCAGGTGAACAAGGTGTCTCCCCTAATCCAGGCAGTGAGAAATACAGACTCTTTCCTCTTCTGACCATATTAAAAATATCTGATTAGCCACATGACACCTTCTCTAAAGTAAAAGGCAAACTGGTGGGTTCAGAGCTCAATTTCCAAATTCATCTTAGACCTTGAATATTCATCCCTGCCATCAATATTTTGTGTGACAATGACCATCCATCAATAGTTTGTCATTTCTGAGCCCTGCTGGTTTTTTTTCTCTGTAGATGAGACCTGTGGTGTAGTGGAAGGTGTCCCTGCCCATGGCAGAGGGATTTGAGCAAGATAATCTTCAAGGTCCCTTCCAACCCAAGCCAATGATTCAGTGATTTTGGTTGTCTGCAAATTCTTGCCCATCTGTGGATGAAGAGCCTGTAAAAATATGTGCTCATGTCCTGAGCAAGTTGTCCTGAAATACCTAATCTTGGTAATAGAAAATTCCCCAAACAGTGGTTTGGCAAAAATTGTACTGCTGAGAAAGAATTAATTTAGACTTTTATTCTGAATTGGATCGCTTGTGTCCCTAAATACCTGCTATTCCTGAGCAGTCAGAAAGCTTGTTAATCATATTGCTTATGATAAATGATATTTCTGGCCATTCTGTCATTCACCATGTCTGGTGTATGTCAAGAGTAATATTCTCTCGTGGTGCTGTAGCATATTGAAAATGGAAATAATATCTTTACAGTTTCTCAGGTATCCTGACTAAAATTGTAACTTGTCTTTTCTTTGCCCAGTTCCTTATGCTTTTGACCATTGCTGACATTTTTTTTCCTTTTTAATTTGCAGAAGGCATAGATGCAAGTCCTGACAACACACCCTTCTTACTTAGAGGATTAAGATAGTGTCCTTGTTTTTGCTTTGTGTAGTTATATTACTTTCTCCCTGTAAGGCACCTAGGTTTTTTAAACAGCTTTCTGTTCAGATAAGTAAAATCTTAGATTTAAGTAGGAAATCTTAGTAAATCTTAAATTTTTGTATGAAACCTTTAACAGCCAGATATTTATCCTGTGGTAGCTGGTTGTGGCAAAAGGAAGCAAGTTGTTACTGTGTTAAAATTCCTAATGCTTCATTTTTCTTCTTACTTCATCCCACAGTTCTGGAGGTCATTTTTATTGGACTTGATGAATTCCTGGGTGTACACAGAGCCCACCAATCTTTTGGATGTATTTCTCTAGCATGGAAATGGTGGAGGAGGGGGAGGAGCTCCAAAATACAAGAATCTGATGTCTTTCAGGGTCTTATTTAGAGCTTGAAACAAAATCAGATCTGTTTCTGGATTTGAAATTCCTTATTAAAGGCTCTTTAGCTCCCTGCAGAAGAAGTGGTGGCAGGTCTTTTTTTGTACATTTCAGTGATATTTCATATTTGAAAGAGATTTCTAGGCATTATCTGAAGTTCTGCTGTCTTCCTTGCCCCTGGAGCAGTCACAGTTTGTGGTGGGAGGGAGAGAGGAAAGGGTTTGCTGTTTCCCGTTTTATTAGGGAATAATATGGTGTAAAAACAATCATTGTGTCATAGAATAGTCTGAGTTGGAAAGGACCCATAATTATCATCAAAGTCCAACTCTTTAAGAGAGGAAAAAAAAAATAGATTGTGAATTGAGGAGTGATCTTTTCTGAGTTGGAGATGCTATTCAAGAGAAATAAATGTATCTCCTCCCCCATCTGGAAAAAGAATCCTCTGCCATACTGCAAAGTCAGAGATCTGAGTAAGTCTTCTACTTTTTAATAATTGCTGAGCTATGGCACATCTGAGCAGCTTTTTATCTAGGAGTATCCTCAGGCATTTTTTTATTTTTCTGGATGTGCACAAGAAATGAAGCCCCAGTAGCTACAGTGACAGGTGTGAGATGGAAAAACTCGGGAGTGAAGAGATTCTGCCTAAATAAGACCCTGAGGACCAAAACTTGCAGCATTTAGCATCATGTGATGGAAAAAACACAAACATTTTGCCCATTTACCTTCTGGCATGTTCCACAGCCACTTGGAGCATGTGTCCACAACATACCTGCTTGTTCCATCTTTCTTATTTTGGTCTGGAAATGTTTATTTAGTGTAACTCCTCTTTACCTCCTCTCCCTCTTCTTACTGCTTCTTATGGATCCATGTTTCATGGGCTTTTTGAGTGTCCTTTACCTTTTCCTTCAGTCTGGACTTTTTTTCATCAGTCTCCTTCATGAAAATATCCTGAGTGACGTGAAAAGCAAATGTGTTCTTCCCTCTTCTAGTTTTTGTCTTCCTGCTAAATGCTAGACAAAGTGAAAGCTCAGAGTGAGAGAGAGGAAAAGGCAGGAAAAAATCTGTAATGCAGAAAGCCTGTGATTTTCTGGGTTTTGCAAGGAGCAGTTAATGAGCTGTAAAATCACAGAATCCTGGAATGGTTTGGGTTGGAAGGGATCTTAAAGATAGTCTGGTTCCAACCCTCTGCCACAGGCAGGGACACTTGCAATGAAGAGGTGGAAAAGAGAAAAATACAAGCACGAAAGAAAACAGAAAATCAGAACAAAAAGAAAAAAAAAAAAAAAGTGAAAGAAAAAGTCAGTGTTTTTCTATTCCTGATTTATCCAGACAGCAGTGTGTGTGAAGTCCCTGCTTTCCAAATCTAATTCAGGTCCCTGTCCCATGAACTTACAGTTTGAATTGGGAAGTGAGAGAAATTAATGGGGAAAACCTCCCTCATTTCAATTTATTTCTCTGTAACGCATCCCAGAACATATTCCATTTTGGGGAGAGGAGGGAACGACAGATTGTTGTTGCTAATAGGATTTGGGTCAAACCGCTGCTCACTGTTTGGCACGTAACTAAATTAAGAGGATGGTGTTCTCAAAAATGACATGGCACAGCAGGATGATAATCCCCTCCCCACCCAATTCCGAGGCCCCTTCATCAGCAGAGATGTTTGGCTGAGCGTATTCTGCAAGAATTTATCCATTAAAACTCCAGCTTCCCCACCACTGGCTTTAATCCTGCCTTGGAAGGAGCTCCATTGCCACGGCTGAGCGCGCTTCGTTCTGCCTCAATCCCAAGAATACCAACAGTTTGTGCTCTCTACTGAAGATAAATCTCCCCTCCACCCTCCAAAACTCACAAAGACAGAGGTGGCAAAGGCCTGAGTTTATGGAGCAGGGGGTTAGAAAGAGTGGCAACAAACAGCAGAGAAAATAAAGTTACAGATGAGCTGGGGGCAGCTGCAAATGGTTTTGCAACGTTTCAGGAGAAAGGGAAGTTTTGTATCTCGAGATGAAGAAGTTGTGTTCGGTCTGTGCCTTCTTTGGGGTCTTTGTGGATCATCAGCTGGTGTCCCTGGGAATTGCAGTTCCCTCCCAGCAGGGAGTCACCTGGTAGTGAACCAGCCTGAGGTCCATGAAATGGGAAGGTTACATGGGAATCTGACAACTCTGAAATGAGGGGGTTTTGTATTTTTTTTTATGTCTGAGTGGAAAGTTAATGTTACGTAAAACTGCCTACTGAAGCCAATTCCTTCACTAAATTTGTTTTTGTTGGATTTTTTTCATTCCTCCCGTGTGTCCAAGAAAAATATTACTTAGCTAAAAGGCATTAATTCAGTTTAAATCAGAGTATCAAGCCCACTGACTCTAGTACTGATGTGTGCACAAGTTTCTAGTTTAAATTAAGCCTGCTGGTTACTGGCTTGTTTGTTTCTCCATTATCCCTGCTTTCCCTGTATTCAGGATGCTTATCTCATAAACTGCTAGAAAAATAATGTCCATGTACCATTTTTTAAACAATTCAGATAGAAAAGCAATATCCTGGAGAATTTCTGTAATCAAGTATGTACCCAGTCCAGCTCGTGCAGAAACTTGATCAAAATAGATCCTTAACTCCTGGTTAAGCCTAATTAGGATACAGAGTTCAATACAAAGCCACTTCTCATTTTCCTTTGCAATCAGCACATCATTTTTGTTTTGTTAAAGGACACAAGTTGCATCCCTTAGATAAACAGCTCGGGAAAGCTCTGCAAAACAATTAGTGCATCTTTCACATGGTCTAAACTTGATTGAATAATTACTCAAATAATGGTCAGTAATGGAATACATAGGGTTATCTCCTGGCTAATCCTCAGGTAATGGAGTTGGTGTATCTCTGATTTTTCTCTTAGCTGTTCCCAGTGAACAGGAGACTGAGACAAAAGTGATTATGGGAAGTGGAAGGAGTCACTGGAGGCCAGCAAGGAAAAGGAGGCCTTATCTTAAGCAATTAATCAAGAAAACTCCTATTGTGGGACAATTATTCAAAGCTAATTCTAAAATAGCTTGAGAGCCTGAGGTCCTGAAGGTTTTTAGCGTGTTTTTTCTTCTGTTTTGTTTTTGTTTTGTTTTAAGAATTTTGCCAAGGTCATTGGGAGCACAGGGGCAGGCCTTGCATCCAAATAAAGGCTGCAGCATACTAAGGGAGTTGAATCTAAACTGCAACATCACACAATGTGAGCCTTGAGGTCCTTGTAAGAACTGTGAGTTTTTATTTTTAAAAATGGATTAGAATGTTTCTAAACAGAGACAGTATTCGAAAACTTGCTTAATGCTTCCACAAAAGTCATAGAATCAGAGAATGATTTGGGTTGGAAGGGTCCTGAAGCTCCTCTTGTGCCACTCCCCTGCCAAGGGCAGGGACATCTTCCATTATCTCAGGTTGTTCCAAGCCTCATCCAGCTTGGCTTTGGACATTTCCAGGGATGGGGCATCAACTTCTCTGGGCAGCCTGTGTCACAGCCACCCCACCCTACAGTAAACACTTTCTACCAGTATCCAGTCCAAACCTACTCTCTGTCAGTTTGAAGCCTTTCCCCCTTGTTCTATCACTGCACTCTTGTAAAAGGGTGTCTGTAATTACTGTGTGTCCTTTGTGAGTGACACCACGAGAAGTGTATCACAATCATTTCACATCCATACCCAGCTCTACTTTTGCAGGACTGTGGGATCTCTGAATCTCACTTTGTTCTTCCCTGCTTTTTGCTTAGCTTAGTTGTTCTACAAAGTCTTGCAGCAACCTCAGAAGCTCAGGATTGTTTCATGGCTGTGGCCTTGTAAAAACCCACGAGGTCTTTCCAATTGTCTCCCCAAAAAGCTCTTGTACAATGGGAGCATGAACTGACTCCTGAGCTGTGTTTTCAGTCCCTGAGCTCCCTTGAAAGTGAGATTTATTTGAAGATGTTGCTGTGATCCACGAGGTCCTACGGAAAGAAGCAATACATTTTACCAGCTGTCCCTGAAAAATTACAAGGTCACCAGAAAAAAAAAAAAAAGCAGAGGTTTTAAATTGGACGCGGTTTAAATTTTCCTACAGCCTCCTGAATCGAACTCCTTGCCGGAATAGGAAGCTGCCCACAGAATTATTGCTCAGCACAGTCACCCCATGCTCCTGGAGCACTTTTTTTTCCCCAGTGATGCTGACAGCAGCATTTGGAAGCCTCGGTGGCGTGGGGCCGCCCGATCTGGTTTCAAATGGCAGCGGAGTGTGTATCCAGGGAAGTGCTGCTGGCTAGGTGAACACACTGCCCTCATTAGCTTTCTCTCTGCCTATGGGCACCTTTTGCAGGGCAGGGTTACAGGGAGAGCCTGGACACACATGTGCTCTGGAAGACAAAGAGAGTCACTAATTGGATTTGTAGCTGTAAGAAAAAAAACACTTTAAGTAAACATTTTCCTCTCTTTAAGTCTCCGTGGTTTCTTTCGTGAAGAGCGCTTGAAAGTATCTGTTTCGGGGGTGAACCCTTGCCAGCAAATTTAATTTTGAGGCTTGTCAAGCTTTATTAAAACCTTATCATCAGTGATTTCCTTCTCTGCTAGATCAAGAAGATTGTATTTGTTATGGGATTCATATTGTGGTTCAGAATTCATCCCAGCAAAGGAGGTGGGGGGTTCATGGATGTACCAGGACACATCGGAGCCGGTTCAGAGCACTGAAGTCCTGGGATAAGTGTGGTCAGCACATCTTCCTGAAGGCTTTGGATGCTGTTTAGGCAGAGTTGGAAGCTGTAACTGTGTTGTGTTTCTGAATATAAACTCATTGCTTTGAATATAAACTCATTGCTCTGCATGGCAATAGCATTCATGATTGCTGCTGGTAGCATTAAAGAAATGGGTTCCCAACATCTGAAATATTCCCAAGCCATTCCCAACAGCTGGAATACTTGGTAAACATGTCTGGATGTGGTGTGTATATGTTTATTAAGAGAGAGGGTGAACGTGTGCCTTTTCTTTTACTCTTAAGTAATTCCGTTTACATTAGAGGTTTCTAGTCAATTGCAGAGCTTTTTTATTTATTTTTAATTAAATTTCTGTGACTTCTCTTAATTTGTGCCACTATGGATCAATACCACAGATCAGGATTTCCCTTAACAGGGTAGACAGAGCTTTTCCAATTTATTCTAGAGCACAGGACCTGGTTAGCTTTTTTAATACCTCTCAATTCATCAATTGCAAATAAACTTCTGCCTGTCCCAGTCTTTCTCCGTTTTAGAAAATATTTTTGAATTGTTTAGAAAATGCTGAATTTCCCTTTCTTTCCCAATGAAGACAAAAAAGATTGATGGAAGAGTCTCTTAAATACCTGTGCTCTGTTTGTTTTTCTTATAGTGCCAGAAGTAACCAAAGCACTTTGGAAAACACAGATACGGTTCTTGCCCTGAGCAGCTTATCATTGGGATTCAAACATGCCCTTGCAATTGCAAGTGATGCACAAGAGGAGGAGGAGAGGAAAGGCAATTAATGGCCAAATGAGTTGTTGAACTAAAAAGTTATTTGAAGGTGATTTAAACACTCAGAGCCTTTTTTTACAACAGCAAAATTGCATCTTTGTCCTGCATAGCCAGAGTGATGATGGTCTTTAAGCTGAGTTGAGCCAAGACTTCCTTCTGGGAATGCATTTTTGCAGAAGCTCCCTCATGTGAATAAGAATATAAGAGATTAAGACACAAAATAGCCCAAGTCTACTTTTGAGGGAGTGAAGCAAGTTGAAGGCACTCACAGGTAATTGTAGCTGATCACAAACCTTGTCTGCCAGAGGAATTCTCTCCACATGGATTTTGTGCCCCACCTGGCAGTGTCTGTGTTTATCCTGTGAACTTGGAGATGAGCTCATCATTTAATTGGAGACCACTGTCTTCATGTTGCCATTTCTTCTGTGCCAGACATTTTCCCTGTGCTGATCAGAACTGCCACCATCTCCCCTCCCATCTCCTCTACCTTTGCCACAAAACCAGTAACGAGCTGGGTCACTCTGGGCTGAAGGACACCCTTGCTATTTTTAGCAGCAATATAAATACAAACATGCTTGTTAGTACAATCTAAAATAGCCCATTGTGCCATCGTGGCTGCCTCTGACTTGCTGTCTCTGGGACTCTTGAGGACGAGAAATGTGACTCTTTAATTCTAACACCTGGGCCTTAAACCACATTTCTGCTCTCACAGGTGCATTACACAAAAAAACCCAAACTTTTTGGGGTTAAATTTTGAACTTCTGGGGAGAAAGAGTGGGATCTGAAGTAATATAGTGAAAGAAATATGTGATGTTTATGGGACAGTTACGCCTTCCTGTTTCTGGAGTTCTTTAGCTCAATTGCAAAATAAGACATTAAATAAGCACAGTATTTTCTCACTGCCAAATCCAAGTACTCTAATATACCCAAATATAAATCCAAGTACCCAAATATACATTGCAAATCCGTGAAGGACTAAAATTCTGCAATGCCAGGTAAAAATGATTAATATGGAAGAAGTACAGGTAGCCCAGTGCAATAAATACCTAGTCTGTTCCTTTGCCAGGAGGTACAAATAGTTGCTTCCTAAAATATTTGTAAAAGCCTAGGGATTTTCAACCTAGGATTTCATTGAAGGTAGAACAGTATATTTTCTTATACAAGACCATAGTATAGAAAAGGAAAAGCACTGTAAAAATCCTTCCAGATGTTTATATAGGTTCAGTGTTTTTGTTTTTATTAAGATTTGTGATACTTGAAAAGCTGGTTTGGAAAGCTCAGGAAGATTAGATACAGAGGTGCAAAGTGAAAAGACTGATGGTCTGCTTTCCTTTTTTCAAGAAAAATACATATAAACCCCTCATATTATATTTGAAAATTATTAGATACAGATTAATACCATGTGGATTTTGAGTCTTTAGATGGTAGATTTGATCTTTACAAGAGGAGTGGTGCCGAATCTCAGTTGTAACAGAAGTTCTCATCCAGGAATACTCCTGGGAAGATTAAAATACTACAGGTACTGACATCGGCTACAGAGATCTACTTGTGCATATTTCTTTAAAGGGGGGGAAAAAAAGCACCTTAATACACAGTATTACCATAGCTAGGCCCTATTATACTATTGTAATCATAGCTGAAGCAAGAACGGTGATTAACGATGGCAATTTATTGTATCTGACGAGGGGAGAAAATAGGAGATGTTGTCGTTATCATAAATCATATCATAAATAACCAAAGAGAAGCACTCAGAAAGCTTGTGTGGTGTCAGCAGCAAGCCCTTTCAGGCACGTTAGCCCAGGATGTAGCCATAGAAACCCCAAAGTCATATTGTTATCTTAGTCTTGCTGCAGTTATGTGATACAACAGTATTAACATATAGATTAGGCCATTTATAATACTAGGTGTCATTTCAGGTTGGCTTGCTTATATAGCATTTTAGTTTTTTTTATTGTGCCGAATGTTAGGGAAACGCTGCATTTTTACAGGTCAGTATAGGGCCATTTATAATGTATCAGCTTCACACCTCTGTCAGTCTTGCTAATGTACTCTGTTATTGATTGGTTGTACTCTATGAATTGTCATTGCCTAATTACCTTGTCTCTGCTAATAATTTTATTTTTTAGAAGTCAAAATGTTCCTTGAAAGAGAAAACCCCTGTGCCTGCACACATACTTTGGAACAAGTTCTCAGTTCTGTTAAGGATCATACACCCCAGGGGGAGTAAAAAGTGAAATAAAAAGCATGGAGACGAAGCCAAATTTTGTTGTAGAGGTTTTTTTGTCCCTGGCTCTATGTTTTGATCTAACTTCAGTGGTTTTCACATTACACTCTGCAGAGTTCAAGGGAGGGATTCAATCCCAAGCAATTCAGAGTAACACCAAAGTGACTGAGCCAAGGCTACCCTGCTGACAGGGAGCTGGCTGCATCTCACACATTTCACATTCCATCACTTCCTAAAGATGCTTCTGGGGTTGTTTCTACTCTCCAGACCCATTAGCCCAGCACTGCTGTGTGTTCATGTATTTGTGCATGAGCTACAAAAAATGTTGAGCCACTGCTTAAAAGTCAAAGCAAAAATAAAGTGTCCCTTGTTATATTTAGACAGAAACATGTTTTTGCTTGCTGTAGCAGCACAAATTCTGGACTAATATTTTGTCAGGTCAGAGAGAGATTGTGGGTATACTAGATAACAATCTGCCAACTCTTTTTTTCTGTCTTCAGCAGGGAACTGGCTGTGTCATTTTAAGAGCCCTGTGTAATTTGGCTTCATAAAATTCCATATTTTAAAAAAATATCAGAATGAGGGCAACCACTGGTAACTATTTAGAAGTGTTACTCTCATTGCAGCTGGTATAGTAAAACAGCACTGGAAGCCAAAATCTCACATTATATGCTAAGCCAAGGTCTGATGCCCTGAATGATGCTCCTCACAACTCTCCTCTTTTTTCCCACTCCCTTATGCTTATGTGATCCTGAGGTGGGTTTTTTACTTTGTCAGCTGGGCATAAAAATACTTTATCTTTGGGTTTGTTTTTTTTCCTTCCACCATCACATATATTTCCATTTGAATTATCCCATTAGGTCACTTCCAGCCCAAACTAGCAGATACTCTTGCTTTTTTAAGCCTTGTTTAGTTCCTCATTCTCCTGCACAAATGCTTGAACCAGGACAAAAGAAAGGATGGGACAGTTTCCATTTAAAAGTAGAACTACAGGGTTAGGAGTTATGGTTTGTTTCTGGAAAACCATCAATATTCTCTTCTCTTGCTGGTGCTCAATAGTTCATCTCCAATGGTTTCATACCAAATGGAGAGGATGGAGAGGTAACTGAAGCAATCTGGACATTTTTGAGTCCAGAACCAGATTATTGCTGTAATCCATATTTCCAGATGGTTGGATGGATTATGCCATTAGGGATGGAGGGGATATTTTGTTGACCTCTTGTAGCTTCTTGGACAGGTTAATAAAGGCTTCTGGAGGGACTGATAAATGTATACTCCAAGTCTCAGTCCTGCTGAACACCTCCAAGTTCAGTGCTGGCTAACAGTAAGGATTGAAGGCACCACCCAGATATTTGGGGCAACATTTTCCATTGTGATTAACAAGTTGAGATGTTGAACTTCAAGCACCTTTCACATCTTCCTTACAGTGTTTTAGTTATTTGTGCAAGATCACTTGCCATACCTGAAAGTTCTTTTTTTTTTTTTTTTTTTTTTTTTTTTTTTTTTTTTTTTTTTTTTTTTTTTTTTTTGTTTTT
>WEIU01015141.1:214293-244140 GCA_013389925.1 Aegithalos caudatus
AAAAAAAGTGCTTCATTGTTTTCTGCCACAGCTGTGGTGGCTCAGGTTTGAAAGCTGCTGCCTGGCAGAAAACCAGTCCTTGCTAAGGATCAGGCTGTGGCCTTGTTCCAAGAGAAATTTGGATTTCATTTGACCACGATAGGATTCCAGATTGTCATCTGAGCATGTCTGAAAAGTGGTGAATGTGTGTCAGTAGTTAAGTGCTCGTGAACTTCCTTAGTCCCTGGATTGTTCAGGACTGACCCAGGCAATTTTTTCCAGATGTTTTGGGGAATCCAAGTCCATATTAAAGGGATGGTAATGCTTCTGCTTCCTTACTAAGTTGTCTTTGTGGCTTTCAGGAATGTGCATGAAAGCTGGAGCCAAGACACCCCGATTTCTTGTCTCACCTCTACAAACTGCACTTTAACCTTTCTGCCCTTCCCTGGCACCTCCACACAAGATCACAGAAACTTCGTGGGCCCGCTGCAAACTTTACTTGGCCTTATTAAAAAAAAAATAAGCATTGCTCTTTTTTTTTGTTGTTGTACAGAACTCCGGTCCCTGTTCTCCAAAGCTCCTCTGAAATTGTTTTTTTGCCTTTGATCCAGCAGCTGCTGGTATTCTGCAATCCTGAGTAGGTAAAACATGAGAAGCACCTTGGGATGGGAAGGAGTTATAAAAATATGAAATATTGCAGTGCCCTTTCCGTGAGGGGCTGTTTAAATGGACAGTAGGCAGAAATCTTTAACAAATAAATGTTCTGATTGTTGTAGTGAATGTAATTTTTTTACTGTTGCAATAGTTTATTTTCCACTTTATTGACTCTTTATCCCCTGTTTCTTGTATTAAAATTGTTAACGTTCCTGTCTCCAAAGTCTGTATCATCAAACCCTATCTTTCTTAATATTTTAATTTGGCTACACTTTTCATCTCGTGGCTGAGGCAGAAGATTTCTCTGAATCCCAATTTTAAAGCATGATGTTTGTTTTAAATTTTATCTCCTACTTTTAAACGAAAACGAACTCCTAGCACTGAAATAGTTGGAATGGGGCTGGGAGGGAATTGCTCAGTAGCATCCTGTGCTGTGTGACATCTGATGAATGCTGATTCTTCATCCCCAAAACCTCCTGAGCTGGTGAAGGCAGCTGATTTCTGCAGCAGCTTAAACAGAGATTGAAATTACTTCCGTGATGGGGAAGCAGATTTTTTTTTTCCCCCATAGCAGGTGCAGGCTCAGTCCACAGTGATTTCTCAGTTATACTCTAACTTTGCAGTTTAAAAAATTTAATGTCAGTGCCCAGCCAGGCAAAACCTAACTCCCTAACATTTCTGTTTTTCACGGAAGGCTAAGACTTTATCCTCAGGCAAAGTCTCCTCTCTGGGCTGGCTGCTGTAAATCCTTTGGGCCCTGGCAAAAGCCAGACTTGCTAGCTCATTTTATTTAATTTGTGATGCTGGCAAGATTTGTGCTGCAGCCCAGGGCTCTTGACTCAACTCTCCTAAATCAGAGCATTGACACATTACAGTAGAGAAACACCAGCACTGAAAACCTGAAAATAAACTCCTTGAAAAGAGATATTTCAGAAAGATGCTGTCTTATTTAGTTTTAAACAGTTTTTAGTGGAATGTTTCAAGTTTCTTGGTGCTTTCTTCGTTAAAGCCACCTGCTCATTAAGAAGTTGGGTTTCAGCCTCTATCCTCATAAATGTTTTTTTTACTATATATTTCATGTGAGAATCTTGGGCTGCTGCATATCTTTCCTCAGAAACCCAGTTAGACAAAATGTCTTGAGTTTTTGCAGGTGGGTAAACAGAAATTTGGGGTAAAGTGAGATGAGGTTGTCTGTGTAGGAATGTTAACCAGTAGAGGTGTAATGATATAATTACTGCAAATACAAATGTGTCAGGTTAATGCCTGTGTAGACATTCTTATTCAGGACTAAGAATCCTTTTTCTTGCTCAGATAATTCCATTTTGAAAGTGAGGAAGTGTATCCAAGAGGATAAAGTACTTGGCTGTGGTTGTGGAGATCAGAGGTTCTCTTTTTAAAACTAGTGTGAATTTGTTGGGAGATCTCAAGTCAATTTTCTCCTTTCTCTGCACCATAGTGTCACATGTGGGCCTGAAGATGGTGTTGTATGTAGGGGAAAAAAAATTGTTATTAAACAAAAAACCAGAGCAATCACACAGGTGGTATCCACATTAGTTTGGAATAGTTGGTGTCTGATGTCTACACTGTGTAGATTTCAGGTTTATCTTGTTTTCAAAAGCTGGTTTTTGGTCTCACAGCCCAAATGCATACTTGCTCTCGAGTGTGTTAGGTGGATTCCTCCTTCATTTTGGTTTCACTGCTGCAGGAAGCCAGCATGTGCACTCCAGGATTGTCCCACGATGCAAACAAAACAACAGTAAGGGAGATGATGGGGAAATGCATTTCAAAGGCAGGTTCCTGATCCAAAACTAACACACACACGTGATGCTGGGGCATTCCCATACAACCATAACAGATAATGTCCACCTGCAGCAGCTCTTGAGATGGTATCACAGACAGAACCTGGCAGGTTGAATGGGGCTTAGTCCTCTGCTTTAACCTTCAGACTGTGCTGCTTCAGGAAGAATAAACAATGTTTAGGAAGATGTTTCCCTAGTAGTTAATCTGCAGTCAAAATTGTGGGATATATAGACAAGTTATCACAGTTCTGGTTAATTTTACTTTGACACTTTTCTTTGACGCTGTGTTACAGCAAAAAATGCTTCAACCTCTTCATTTAAAAATGAGTGAAGAAGGTACTAGGGTGGTTTTGGGTAGAACTGACACTTTGGGCCTGCTCTGCAAGCTCAGCTGTACCCTCCTCTCCTTTGTTCATGGGTTCAGTGTTACACTGCAGTGAGGGCACCTGCCAGTTCAGCAATGCCTGATGTGAGACAGGAGGTGCCACATGTTCCTTCCAAGCAGACCAGTAAGAAGCCCTCAGGTGGCCAGTTGTCTCTTCTGGGCTGAGCTGCACATGAATAATTGCTCTGGTGCTTGTTTGTTTCTGTAAAACACCTTTCAATCGTCCTAATGCTTTTTTAAATGTTCTTTCTTACAGAAGAGGAAGAGGAGCAGGTTCCTACCGATGGAGGTACATCTGCAGAGGCCATGCAGGTCCCACTGGAAGAAGAAGGAGATATGGAAGAGGATGAGGCAATTAATGATGAGAACTACTTGAGCAAGAGACCATTAGAAAGTCCCGATGCTGAGGAATTCCCGCCTGTGAAAAGGCCAAAACTGTCTGTTTCCAAAGGGGACTCCTTGGATGGACCTGTGGAACCACGTGAGCCTCTTAGCTCAATAAATACACAAAAAGTACCACCAATGCTTTCTCCAGTTCACGTTCAGGACAGTGCAGACTTAGCCCCCCCTTCACCAGAACCACCGATGTTGGCTCCCATTGCAAAACCCCAAGTGCCGACCCCCAAAAGTTTAGAGGCGAAGCCGTTTGTACCCAAAACAAAGTCCAAAACAAGTTCTCCAGGACAAAAGACAAAATCACCGAAAACTACACCGTCACCAGTGGTTGCTGGGAGTCCCATTCGTTCACCAAAACCTGGATCCAAAGAAAAAAAGTCACCAGGACGTGCCAAGAGCCCAAAAAGTCCCAAAAGTCCAAAGGTTCCTGCGCACGTTCCGCAACCGCCTGTGAAGCCTGAAACACCGAGTAGAACACCTCTGGCTACATTGAGTGAGAAGATAGGAAAGGAAAATATTCAAGTGAAACAGGCACAGACGCCACCTGAGCCTGCCCCCAAGCCAATTATGGACAACCAGGTGAAGAAAGTGCCAGTCATGGACAAGACCATCGATGATTCAATCGATGCTGTGATTGCTCGTGCGTGTGCTGAACGAGAACCGGATCCCTTCGAGTTTTCCTCTGGGTCCGAATCAGAAGGGGAAATTTTTACCAGTCCTAAAAGACTTTCTATTTCAGAGTCTACAACTCCTAAACCTTCTGTTCCTGCCAATAATGCAAATAAGGCAGGAGCAACTCCAGTACCTGCCTCGGGTGGGACTTCAAGTTCGGACATTTCATGGACAATGGATGACTCAATTGATGAGGTCATTCGGAAGGCAAACATGGGGACACCTTCTAATCCACCTACCAACTTCACTTATTTCTCCTCTCCTTCTGCTTCACCTCCAACTCCAGAGCCTCTTCTCAAAGTCTATGAGGAGAAAACCAAGTTGGCTTCTTCGACAGAAGTGAAAAAGAAATTGAAAAAAGAGCTGAAAATTAAAATGAAGAAGAAAGAAAAGCAAAAAGAAAAAGATAAAGAGAAGAGCAAGGAGAAAAATAAGGAGAAGGAAAAGAACAAGGAGAAAGATAAAGACAAAGAGGGAAACAAGGAAGCCAAGTTTCAGTGGAAGGAACTACTCAAAGAGGATGATCCTGATCCGTATAAATTCAAACTAAAGGACTTTGAGGATGCTGATACAAAAGTAAAGTTGAAGGATGGTAATACCAAAAAAGAGAAAGAAAAACATAAAGATAAAAAGAAAGAGAAAGAGAAAGGCAAAAAGGACAAGGATAAAAAAGACAAAGAGAAGCTCAAAGATAAGGGTAAGGAAGATAAGATAAAGGTGCCATCAGCACCTCTTGTGTTACCTCCCAAAGAAATGTCTTTGCCCTTGTTCAGCACACCATCTGCCATGAGGCTTCCCAGCATGTTACCTTCCTTGTCTCCCATGCTGCCTGAAAAACTATTTGAGGACAAAGAGAAACCGAAAGAGAAGAAGAAGGACAAAAAAGAGAAGAAGAAAAAGAAAGAAAGGGAGAAGGACAAAGAAAAGGAAAAGAAGGAGAAGGAAAAGGAGAGGAAAGAAAGAGAAAAGAAAGAGAAAGAAAAGGAGAAACACAAACATGAAAAGGTAAGCTGGTTGGATGAGTTGAGATGGCACACTTGATTGAAGAATCCACATGGATTCCTGTGTTTGCTGCTGAGCATTATCCAAGAGCTTAGAGAAGTGTGGTTACATGTTTGGTGTTTCTTAATAGTAACAGCTCCAAGGAAGGTGTCCACTAAGAGCCTCAGAGGTTGTCCCACCTCTTTGGAAAGCAAACCAGTGGAATTCTAGTTCTGTGAATTTGAAATGTGAGCTTGTCCTGGCTTTTCTCAACTCTCTTTTCACTTGGAAAAGCTGAGGCTCAGACTCAACAACTCTACCCTCCTCTCCTTTGCTTTCTTCATCACACACAGCAAAGGGATGCAGTGTTGTGATGCAGTTTGTTCTGTAGGTCTCCACTAGAAGGGCAGCAACCCTATACCTTTCATATAAACTTTAAATTTTATTTCTAAAAGTTTGCTGTTTCAAAGTTTCTAGAAGCCTGGAAATTCCCAGGTGGACAGAAATGAGAAGCAGACTGCCTTCAAATAAATGTTATCTCACATGCTCAAAAGAGTTGCTGAGTCTTCTCTTAGCAAATCTGCCCCCTTGTTGCTCCAATTTGTTTGAAGTAAGAAAATTATTTTCAAATTATGGTCTAAGTGTTCAAATGTCACCTTTTGTTTCGAGTCTTATGCTTGAGAGACAGAAGGGGAGAGCTAATTTTCAAGGGGTTTGAGCTCCTTCCATTCCTGTAACTCTTACTGATTTACATCAGCTGAAGATAATTTCTTCTTTCCAATATCACCTAATCTTGAGAATATATTTAATATTTAAGAAATGAAACCAGCATATTTGCATGTTATCAGATTTGAAATCCCATTAGAAGCAGCTCCCCTAATTCAGGATTTGCTCTAGTTTTTTTGTCCCTTCACCTTATAATACGCATTAAATTGTTAATATTGAAAAGAAAGAAGAAAAGAAAGAGATTGTCTTCCTATGTGATAACCTTGGATACAAGAGTTCCTAAATCTCTATCCTTAGCCTGAGGAAGCACTGTGTGAGTTCCAATTTTACCAAGATGCTCCTTACATCCTGCTTTGAATGTGATACTTGGTTTGTACAAGCTCAGATTTGGGACATTCCTCACTCTCCTTTTCCTGCCACTTTTATGTTACCTGCTGGACTTGTAACAACAAGTGAAGATTTCAAAACTTAATATAATTTTTAAGTTTACCAATGGTTTTTCCATGCAGAATCTGGGTGATGTGAAGAGGTGATCGACAGGGTGGTGGCCCAGTTGACCATGATAATATCTTGTCTGGTTTTAGATTGCAGCAACACTTTCACAGATTCCCCATTTTATCTGCTCCTTGTGCTTGAGCTGTTTTGACAGTATTTCATTGAGAATTTCTGCTGAGATTTCTTTTTTAAGTTAAATATGGGTGTATGTAAAATAGAGGCAATGAGTTGCTTGTTTTCCATGCATTCTGTTTTGCATTTCTTCTGCAGTTGTCTGTGTGTCAAGTTTGCTTTAGAGTGATAAACAAGCACATAAACAAATACAAACTGGTAAAGCTTTAGTGTAGACTCACAATGTATATATATATATTTATTAGGAAAATGAGTTCAACACTAATAAAAACTTGGACAAATTAAATTGACAAAGCTGCCCATTACCTTGGCAAAAAGTCCCTGTCAAAAGATAAACTTTAAAGCTAGAATGCATGAAAGAGTCCCCAGATAGAATTAAAATTTAAACTGATTCTTGAGAGATAAGCTTTTTTTAAATCCACCTCTTTGCTGCAAGTCAGGATTTTAAAAATAAATTTCCCCTTTAAATCTCTTGAGCGATTTTCATTTTTTGCAAGGCCGCACTGCTGGTGTCCTGGAAAAATGGAGAGTTAGAGCTTTATCAGTTGGTGCCCTGAGGTATGTGGCAAAGAAGCTAAATCCTTGAAGATTAGCAAAAAAAATGCAGCACATGGCAATAAGGGGCTTATATGACTACTAGTATTAGTTCAGGTGAAAGAAGTATTGCTTATACATAAAACTGGACAAATCCACTGACAATGTATTTTTAGTTAGCTACAAAGGAGTCTTATATTGCTGGACTTTACCTCTTTGGTGATTTGGGAAGCTTAGTAATCCACTGTAAATGCTCTTCTGCTGGCCCCAATTCCCAGTATTACTCCAGAATGCTGCTCTTTCGTTTTAACCCCTAAAAGTACATGTTTCCTTAATTTAGCTTTTAGATCACACAATGACTTATTTAGCCAGCAGTTGTGCTGCAAGAGCAAATGATCAAGTTACAGTTCGGACCTTTAATCTGCCACAGAGTGTCCACCTCAGAGGTGTAAGCACAACCTGGGAGATGAGTTCCTGGGCTTGCTGCAGTTTCAGCTCCTCATGGCCAGGAGAAAATATCAGAGTCCCATTTCTAATATTGTTGTAGTTAAACAACTGTAAGGTAACTGCTCAGCTGTAAGGTTCCCATTTTTGTGTTTATTATCTAAGTGCGCATCCCATCCTGTTTGGGTGATTGAGGCTTTTTGTCAAGTTCTCCCTGGAATTTTGCCCCAGGCTGCTGAAAGGTACAGAGCAGCAAACAGAACATTGCATAAATGGCAGAAAACAGAAGCTGAGGGCTTCGTGCTGGGAGTGTTTGGTGGTGGCACCAAGGAGGAGAAGCGTTGTCTTGGGGCTTGCCTGCAGCTCCGTGCCACCCAGTGCTGTTGGGTGCTGCCCTCAGAGCCAGAGAAGAGATCTGGAGCACTGCCTTGTGAGCTCCACCAAATGAAAAGCAAACATTTGGAGCAGTTACACCCCACTTGTACTCCAGAGATTACCAGGCATGCTGTAGGAGTGACTGAGCAGCTCAGGGAGCAGCTGCTGACCCAGTTTCAGCTAACCTTAATAAGCTGAGCTGGAAACTAAAGTAGTTGAGGAACTGCTTCATGAGAAATGGAGCCATCCTTGCATCAGGGCAGGGCTTACCAGAGCTATCCTGAAGTAAGTTGCCCTTTCTCCTGTATCAAAATCCTGGCATCAGTGTAGAGGAAGACCAAGCTCTGCAGGATGTAACTGTGAATGCTCCTTAGTTTTCTCCCTGGTCTAATGATGTAAACCCTACACACAAACCCACGTTGTAAAAAGATGCTTCCTCTCCTCTTGTATCAAAGGATAAGGTTTAGCATTGTGATGGAGCCCTGTTTTCCTCTCCCACCAGACTGATGTGGATATCTGAGCATAAAGAAGTGGTTTATGTGCTTTTCTTTTGCCCTGTGAGCCCACACCACCATTGTTTAGAATAGTGCCTTTCTACTATTTGTACTATACTTTGTATAGTATGGTACAGTAGTACACACAATATATAGGACTGTTTGTAGTCCTACTATTTGTAAAGTAGGACCTTTATAAATGATGTAGACATCTCTCTGTGCTATGTGCTGGAAGCTGCAGCAGCACTACCTGTCCTAAGATGTTTTGTATTCAAAACAGGCACTAAAGGAGGAGGAGAATCCTGCAGGAAAAGAGGCAAGATAGCCTGTGCAAAGCCACAGTCTTGAGCCTCCAGTACCCAGGGTTCAGTTTCAGTCTCTAAGCAGTGGGTGATGTTACAGGCTGGGAAAACAGAGAAAAGACTCACCTATGGAAGATGGTAGAGAAATTGTTGCAGGCATTAGAAGCTTCAGAGGAAAAAGGCTCTTGCAACAGTCCAGGGGAATGATGTAACAAAAAATGGTTCTACATAAACAAAGAGTGGAGGGAGGCCTGTGAAATCAGCTAATCCATATCCATGGAGAGCTCTACTGCAAAGCACAGTTCACTGTGTCAGAGAAGGAACACCACTCAGGCTGCTCTCCTCTCTCTGGCCCAGACATCTCCTAGAGAGCAGCTCCAATTCTTTTGCCAAAATGCATGGCACAAGATTTTGTTATTACCTTTCTCAAAATAAGTCCCACTTGAGCTCTCCCCCTGTGGCCTGCTCACTCCCACACTGCTTTCTGTGCTTTGCATTGATTGTTTGCCCTCCCTTTTTCTGTGAAAGCTTTATGAATCTGGAGATTTCATCAGATTTGCATTTAGTGTATGCATATTAGTTTTGTCTCTTAAGTTCCTGCAGCATTCAGCCAAGTGGTTGTTTTATTAAATACGGTGACACACATGCTCAAAATGAGATCAGTCTCCATCTCTCTTTATAGATGTATATATATTTATATATATAATGTATCTATATATCCATATATACACTTGTCATATATGGATATAAGTTGAGTAATGAATGCCTGGAGAATCATTACAGTGTCAGCTGTAGCATCTGTGGTCATTCTGTACAGGTTTTGCAAACCAGTAGCTCAATAGGAGTTGGTAATTTTGGCATATACTGATTCCATATGTTCAAGGACATATTCTAGTGGTCTAAACTCCACCAGATACCGAGATTGGAATCCCAGGCCACTTAAAAAATAGTCATTAAAAACCTCAGCCTAATTGCAGTAAAATGCAGTGGCTGTTATGCCTGTGTGGATAAGAACTTTCATAAAGTATTCAGTACTGGTGAATTCAGCTTGGAGTTTATTTGCTTCCTTTGTCTCTCCTTTTGATTCAGGAGAGTTATGGTACATTTATGTGATGAACCTAGGAAATAATTGAATTTAAATCTCAGAAAAAGGTGCAAACACCAATGGGTGCCTGACAAGTTTGAGTACTAAGATCAAAGCATTTCATGTCATTGTTTAGAAACAAACTGGGAAGTTTTGTGTCTCTAGAGAAGTACTTATCAGGAAAATTTGCTAACAAATTGTATCAGGAGGTACAAATGCAACAAAATTTCAAGTGGATTTTTTTTTTTAAACTTAGAGTTTGTATTTGTGAATTGCCACAGCTGAGACTCCCCACAGACTGAGACCACACCATAGGATGAAGTGTGAGAGAGCAGTGATTAATCTGTCGTAGTTTTGATATACTCTGGTTAACTCCTTCAGTGCTTTCATGTAATTAATATATTTTGGGACTCTGCTTACAGCCTTTGATTGATGATTGTGTTCTCCTGTGCAGATAAAGGTGGAACCAGTTGTTCCAGCTCCATCACCGGTTATTCCTCGGCTGACTTTAAGAGTGGGAGCAGGCCAAGACAAGATGTAAGTACCAACAAATCCATCTGTGAGGTGTGTGCTTGCCACAGTTCATCCTCTGGCACTCGTGGGAGCTCTTCTTTTCAGTGGGAAAAGCTTAAAAATTAGTGCTAAATGACATTTATACAGCAAAGTGTATTCTTCAAGTGAGACCCATCACCTTCCATCCATCCTACTGTGTGCCCCATTCCATGTCTTTCTAGGGCATGGATTACAGGACTCCATCTAGGCTGGAGTGATGCCTCCAGTGACATTTAGTGAGGTTTCTGTAATAGATGCTTATTCTGAGTGTAACCTACAGCAGAATTTCACAACATTCCCCAGCTAACAGTTGTTTTATGCTTTAAAACATAACAGTTGGAATTCCTTTATACACATCTGTTTTATTATAACTGTTGATGATTATTCATGAGCGTACCTAACGCATTTCAAGTGCTGGTTCATTAGCTCTCTAATTATTGGGTGCTGTTGTACAAATAATAGTTACTTTGTACTGGATGAGCATAAATAGGGTGATCCCTATCCTGAGATCATCCAGCATAAACAGGAGGCTGGAGAGGCTGGGGAAGCCATGTGTCACCAGGCTTCTTAGGCTGGTCCTGTGTTATATGTGAAGGGTTTCTTTTAATCATGTTTTTTGTGTTGATTTCGTGGCACAAAACACACTTTTATGTCCAGTGGTAAACATGAGCAGCACACATATCTTTCATTTCCATTCCTCACATTAAATACTGCTAATGCAGTTGTTTCTCTTAGAGAGCTGTTATGAACTAAACCCCCTAATCACTAATTTTTCTGCTCTAAAAGTTAAAGGGATTTTTATGATTATTTTCTTTTTCTCTGCTGTCCTACTTCTCCCCAGTAGGTAACCATGGCTTTTACTGCTTTGAAGCTGCTAAGGGACTTCAGTCATTCCTTGGTTTCTAAGGGACACCTGCACCCCATTTATTAACCATTTTTGCTTTCTTCCTTTCACAGTATTTGAGTGTGATCTAAAATTTCTGTGCCTCAGGTTGCTGTACAAAGTTCCAGCTTTCTCAGAACACTTGTCTTAGAATGATGTGAATGTGCTTAGCTGGACATGCTGTCCCTTGAAAGCCCACAAATCCATTTTCTTCCTTGAGGAGCCATGGATACTTTTAAATTCTGCTTTTTCAAGGACTGTAGAGTGTTTATATGGGGGAAATACCTCATATTTTCAAGGCAGAACTTCTTAATTAAAGTTCTGAAGGCATATTCTAGCATGAGTTATCTTCCAACCTTATCTCATCACAGTGTTTCTCATACCCACACATGTTTTAAGAGGGGATTTCAGACTCCATCTGTTTGCTACAAATCATGTGGGTGCATCATTGTCACCCCTGCCAGCCTTTAAGGGGTCTGAGATACTGACATCTTGTTTCATGGGCTTTAGGGAAACTCACTTCTATTCCAGATTCATTTTTGCATCTTTAGTGGCACCTTGGCCCCCACCTGAGGACCTCATAAGAGTTAGAAAGAAAAACTTTTTGATGTTACAGTAAGAGAAGGTTAAACTTATGTTTCATCTGTGGTGGTAATGAGGTTCTAAATATCTAGCAATTATTGCATAAAAATGTGTTTCAATTAGCCTGTCTCTGAAGTTTACTGGCATGGGATTGTTTGAGGCTACCATGAATCTCCATGGAAAGGTGCAAGGAAAATTGTTAGGGATTCCTAGAATTTGATACAAGTAGGAACTAGATGGGGAAATTGGTTATTTCAATTTCTCTGTTAGAGAGAGGAGATGTTTGGAGGATTTTGGAATTACTCAAGTACCCATTCAGTTGGAAGTTAATTTTTTGGGGGGAACTTTCTATAGAACATCTTTAATAGAAGCACTTACAGATTTTCATGAGGCCACAGGACTTTCAGGTGTCTGAAGCAAAAGTGTCAGATGGATGGTGCGTGGAATGGAGATTCACATCACACCATAAACTCAGCACAAGCCCAGCACAGGCTGAGTAACACAGCAGTGGTGAGCAAAATGCCCTTGGTGAGCAAAATGCCCTTGCAGTGCAGTGAGCAGCTGGGGATCTTCAACCTGGAGAAGTGAAGGATGTGGAGAGATCTTAGAGCCCCTTCCAGTGCCTAAGGGACTCCAAAAAAGCTGCAGAGGGACTTTCTACAAAGGCATGGAGAGATAGGATAGGGGGGAGTGGCTTCAAAATGCCAGAGGGCAGGGTTAGATGGGATGTGAGGAAGAAATTCTTCCCTGGGAGGGTGGTGAGGCCCTGGCACAGGGTGCCCAGAGGAGCTGTGGCTGCCCCATTCCTGGGAGTGTCCAAGGCCAGGTTGGATGGGGCTTGGAGAACCCTGGGATAGTGGAAGGCATCCCTGCCCATGGCAGGGGTTGGAACTGGATGATCTTTGAGGTCCCTTCCAACCCAAATCATTCTATGATTTTATATTTTTACTTCTTGGCTGCTCTGCTTGGACCAGTGTACAAAGCAGTGATGGCAGCAGCAGCAAAGTCTTTTCTCTTTTGTTTGTGAATAAAAGTACATATTTCTCCCAGATTCAAAGTCATAATTCAGGCTAGTCTGGAGTGCAAATGTTCTTGCAACACACATCAGCTCAAAAGAAGTGGCTATTAACAACATTGGGTTAATAGACATGAAAATGTATTATTGCTGAAGGATGGACAAACCAATATTGGAAAAACTGTCCTACTTAAGAGTTTTTTTGCAAGTGTTTTAACTGCACAGTAAAACAAGAAGAAAGTAGATTATTATCAACACATTTCCATCTTAGTTGTAAACAATTACAGCAATACTTGCATGGATGCCACATTAGAAAAAATTTACTGGATTCCATTCTAATGCAATTAGAGCTAATTTTGTTCTTTAAATGAATAAAAGGTCAGCTAGTAAATCTAGTTTATCTCAAGTCCAGGCTTCAATAAATTGTTTTATTTAATTTGTTGTAAAAGATCTTATCCTTAATGGGTCTTGCTCTTATTGGTTTGCCTGGGTTCTAAAATATTTATGACCACCTTTTTAGATATGATTTGAATGATATGTTGGAAGGGTTTTTCACTTTTTTTTTTTCCCATTCCAGTGTTATCAAGGTAGATTGCTAACTGAGTTAGTATAGGAAGGAACTAGAGATGCTATCTTTTTTCAAAACAAAACAAGCAAAACAAAAAACACAGACTTTTAAATTTTAAATGAACTGCAAATGATGAGTAGAGTTTAATACTTTTATTCAATTACATCCTGGCTTCTTTTTGTCTTGTTATTTTTCCTAAGCACTATCATTTTTCATACACAAGTTTTTTTAAATCATATCTATTGATAAGGTGCTGACATTCCAGCTGCTACTACAGCTGACATAAACTTCAGCAAAAGTACATGCTGTAATGTTTGATACTTCTGATAAATTTATCCTACATTTAAATACAGCTTTTAAGAAAAACCACATGGCTGCTGACACTAATGCCAGACCACAAAGCACAGTACTGCTCACTGGGTGCTGTTTCAGTGTTTCTGTGCCCTGGAAGCAGGATATATGTTTTTTGTGAAATCAGGTCTCCAAATTTACCTTAAAATTTCAGACTTTTGCTCCAGACTCATATCATAACTCTGCCATCAGCAGGGAACCTGGAAAGCAGACAGGAAGAAGGGGAAAGACAGGCATTTTAACAATGTTTAACTGGTAAACCTGACCTGCTGCTCTAATGAACTTGCCCCTTGTCTTCTGTATTTTTAAGTGGGTAGATACGTGACTTTCTCCAAAAACAAATCACACACATGCTCAGATATATATGTGTGTGTGCTTATAAAAAAGTGTATTAAATAACCTGTGGATTGTAAGATAAAATCCTAAAAGGATTAAGGGATGAAAATAAATTTGTTACCCAGATACTTGATTGGCCCCACTAAAAATCTTGATTACTTGATAGCATATTATCAGTCCAAGGCTGACTTATTTTTGTGTGGAGGCTCATTCAGTTGCATGATACCCCCATGACAAAAGCCATGAGCAGAACCTGCTGACATTCTGTGTAGAGGATCTCAAAACCAAGGGTCAAGATAGAGAAATTATCCTGTGATCATAGATGTGATCTCTCTATGTAATATCAGTGACCCAGAAGAATATTTCTGGGACTAGGAGGACAGGAGAACTGAGTTTATTACACCAAGTTTCTTGATTATCCATCTAAGAACTTCTACAACCCTCACAGGGAAGGATTTTTTTCCCAATATCCAATCTAACCCTGCCCTCTTTCAGTTCCATCTGCTCAAGAATTTGTTATTTCAAGTGCAACACCAAACTGCAGTAAATCAGTTCTTCACTCATACTTTTTGAAATCCTACAGAACTATATGATCTCACCTGTAGCATGCAGAGTGCTACCAAGTGTATGTTCACCAAAAAGGAGATGCCTTAATGAGGGATATTCTATCTACAGCAAGCTTGATTTACAAAAGAGTTGAGTTGCAAACTCTCCAATGATTGAATTTTCTTGGGAAAACTGCACACACACCTAACAAATAAGATTTTAAAAGGCCATGGCACCAAGGGAGGAGAGAAGAAGAAGGTTTTAATAAATATATCCATATGCTTCTTACTGACCTAGCTGAAGAAAGAAATTAGACAAGGACTGTGTTGGTGCTCCCCAAAGCTCACTGGGGATCTGAGTTGTTGCTGTATCATGCACGTGGTCTTTAAAAACTGTTCAAGCTCTATGTGAGTTGTGGAAAACAAGCTGGACATCCAAGACTTTACTGCTAGTTTGCGTTAAACTAGAATCCTGCCCTGTGCAGTTTCCAAGAATGCACCTGATTGTTGCAGACTCATATTTGGTGTATATTCAGGAGCTTCAGTTTTTAATAGTTTGGTTCTCATACAGATAAATCAGAGGGTGTGAAGAAACTTTTGAACTTTGGGTGCCATTTAGTGGAGCTCTGGTCAGACTTTGATAATTTACATTATTTTCTTCATAGTGTTTGCCCACAAAAGCTGAATAATGGGGATCATTAAGCTCCCTGTACAGGCATATCCAAATTGTTTGCCTGCAGCCTTGGCTCCCTACGTGTGGCTGGGGAGGGAAGGATTGCCTTTTTATTGACTTGTCAAGCCTTTAGGTTTGCATTACCAACCGAGTAGCTCATGACCCATTCCATTTATTGCACTGTTTTGTGGTGGTGAAACAGGTAAAGGAATCCTGCTGGAAACCCCTCCCTCTGCACGTTTTCCATGAATGAGGGCAGTGTTTGGAGCAGTTAAGGCACCGTGACCAAACCCTTGGACAGACAGAGTGGCAGCAGCGTGGGGCCATTGTGGGACACAGCTGTGGGTGGTGTTGGTTACCCTGAGAGAGACCTTGCTTATTCAAGGGAAAGCTCCAGTGGAGAATTCATTGAGGAATTAAAGAGGAAGGGAGAGAAAAAAAAAAAGTCATACTTCAGGGTGAAAAATGGAGAAGGGTTAACCACTGTTTGGGAAAGTTAAACAATGGAGAGCAAGCAGAAAAAGTTATTTATTGCTGTGCTAATGGGCATCCCAATTATTTTAGCAGGGAAAGGCTGTGTTAACAGTGCATTGACAGAGCTCCTGCTCTGGGTGTCAGTCCAACTTCTGCTGTAAGAGAGCTTGTAATGGTGAAATCATTTTTGATATGATCAATAGACCACCTAAGTGAGGAGGCAGAGTAATGAAAAATGATCTTGCTCCTCTCCAAGGTGTGCTGAAAGAATTCCAGTGATCTTTACAGCTTTCATCAATCTTTGTGAGTGTATTTACTGACATTCCCACATTTCTCTTTCTGTGGTCTTTTAAATTATAAGAGCTGGAGGACTGATTTTTGGTGCCTTTTTAAATGCTGAATGTGTTTTAATGAAGATACTGTCTCAGCTATGATTCATATCCCTTTCCCAATTGTTCTTTTTTAGTGTAACATATTGGCCCAAATCCTGCTGTAAAATCCCCATGTGTGGTCCTGTATCCATCCAAAAGGCTCTTTCACTTTGGTGGAGGTTCCCCAGCCTCTCCCTTGCTGCAGGATTGCAGCTTTTACATGAAAAAAAAAAAAGAAAATAAAAAAGAAGGATACCATATCCCTTCACCAAACCAAGTAAATGATCATTTTTTATAGATTTCTAGAGGTGACTTAACACAGCTTTTTCTCCCTTGAGCATGAATTAAATTTACAACTTCAGATGTAGTCCTTAGGTTTTTTTCTTCCTTTTATTTTTTTTTAATTGCTGAAGCTACCCCAACTAATTATTTATCCTGTTTATGTCAGGTAGTAGTCTGTGGCAAATTATTTTCATTTTGCTGCTGGCCACATTGGGTGATGACTCCAAAAGTGAATCCATAAAAAGGCTTGAGTCATTAGAAAACAAAACAACTTACTGTGAGATTCTTTGATTTTGCTGCTTATTGCTCAAGAGTAAAAAAAAGAAAATGTATACTGTATACCACAATTTAAAAAAAATACTTCAGGCAGGTTTAAACACGAGGGAATTGGTTGTGTAAATGGCCATGAGCAGCTGCCCTTAAGCACAACAGAAACTGATCAAATATGTGTGAAAGATTAGAAAGGCAGATGGGTATTTGTTTCAAAAATAACCTTTCCATAGAGGATGACTGCAAGAGAAAGGTACTGATTTGTTCTTGTCTTTGACAGAGGTGCTTCTTTTTATTCACTTTTTTATTGAGGTTTTTAAACAAAAGTGAGGAAACTCCATAGACCAAGGATTTGTGGAGTGATTCCTGGGAGCTGGATGTGGACAAGAAGAACATAAAGAAACAGCCACAAAAGAACAGATGGTCCTACCTGAATTTAGTGAAGTTGTCCTGTTAGCAATTGATCTTTAGCTGTACAGAGTCTCCAAGTCCAGGACCATCTGCCTTACTTGTTTCTTTCAAAAACAAGCTTGGTAATAAGCTGAAAATTACAGCTTTAAAGATTTTCTGAACCCATACTGATACAACTTTCTGGTAGTTAATACAATTCATATTCTATACCAGTTCCCACCAAAAAGGGTGGATAGAGGACTGGTTTATGGGCAAGCTCCTAGATCATGCCTCCCATAATATTTGCCCAAACAAATGGCAATAAAAGGCAGTCTGCTGGGAACATAGAAGAGAAAGTTTGCAAAGAGCTCATTGACATAAACATGTTTTACCAGGTTCTGGTTTTGCTCTTGAGAACTCAGCAGAAGGGGTTGGTGCCAGGTGGTTTTAACATTGAAGATGTTTGTTATTGATGATAAGGGAAGAAAAAAGATGAAAGATACGGAGACGCCACGCTACCAGCTCAGTTTTGTTTTGTCAGACTGGCACTGAACCATCCAGAGGTGGAAGTCAGAATGGTGAGAAAATGGGAGGGAGATTTAGGATTCATCCACAGAAAGGTGCTTGTGGTTGTTGGGAGAAATACTCTGGGTGTAACAGATACAGAGGGTGAAGGCCAAGGGCAGAGCTCTGTTTCACTTAAAGTAATGGGAAAATAAACAGTAGAAATCCTGTAATTCAATTTTCACAGTGCATGTGTTCATAAAGCAAAGGAGTTAGCTGGAAGTGTCAGCTGGACTGAATGTCCAGATGTTTGTGGGGCTTTGCTATGATGTTAAAAAGTAGAATCATAGAATAATTTAGGTTGTAAAAGATGTCTTAGATCATCAAGTCCAACCATTAACCCAGCACTGCAAAGTCCATCACTAAACTGTGTGCACAAGTGACACATCTGCTTGTCTTTTAAATTCCTCCAGGGATGGGTGACTGCACCACAGCCATGGGCAGCCTGTTCCAGTGCTTCACAACCCTTTTCATAAAATCATTTTCCCTAATATCCAATCTGAACTCCTTGGGCTCAACTAGAGGCCGTTTCCTCTTGTCCTTTGACTGTGACTTGGCAGAAAAGACCTACCCCCACCTGGTTTCACCTCCTTGGAGTTGGGGAGTTCTAGAAAGTGATGAGGTCCCCTCTGAGCCTCCTTTTGTCCAGGCTGATCCCTCCCAGCTCCCTCAGCTGCTCCTGGTGCTCCAGACCCTTCCCCAGCTCCATTGAAATGGAGAAGGAGCTGTTGATCTCCATGTGCACCATTGAAGGTCAATACGCTTTACCTGGGAGAGGCAGGCACCCAAAAAAGTGGATGTTATCCTGGAATAAGTGCTCAAAGTTCATTTTTCTTGATAGAAAATAATACCAGATGGCAGATGATGTTAAACTGCTGAAGTCTTTTCACTTGCAAAATTGCTTGGGGCTCTGTTGGAGGTTTGGTGCGTTCTGTCTCTCTACAAACTCACAAGTTGGTCAGAGTGTGTGCTTGTGGAGCCTCTGTTTGCCAATATGACTTATTTGCACAGAATTAAATATTCAGCAGGGCGTAAAACAGCAAATAAATTTCCCTTTCTAATAGTAATATGGGAATTAGCCTACATTACAGAGTTTAAATCACACTGATTCTCCTCCAGGGCTGGAATAAAATTTTCAGAATCACCTCTTATCTTTGAAGGATCTAAATCACATGGAAATTTCCTGATTTTGACACTCTTACCCATAGGTCTTAGAGTATTTAGGTTTTTTCTGGTGCAACAGTCTCAGTTCCAGGTGTGAGATTTTCCAGTAACAAAATAGTTGTGTCACTTTCTAGCAAAGAGGCATTTATATCAATAAGGGAATATCAAAGTTAATAGATAATATAATGATTGATAATCCAAGTGAATTGCACCAGTTTCAGTTATGTCAGTGCAGTTGATAGTGTCATTTTCCTACACACAGGGACCCATTTAGCTCTTTCTCCTTGCTTAAAAATGGGTCATGGGTTCAGAAAAGAAATAGGACTTTTCAAATGTTACCTTTTTTCCTCTGGGCAGAGAAACAGCTTCTTGGGAGCTCTGCCTCTGAGAAACAAAGATTACTGTGATTTTTTTACTAGACCTTTCCAAGTACTGATACAGCATTTTTTTTTGGAGCACATTCCTCATAGCAATCATCCCTGTGGCCTTATCCTGTTTTTGAAAAGCCATTTCCTTTTGGTGCACATCTTTCCCCTGTGTTTAGGTGAAGCAGTCAACGGGGCTTTCCGCCGTAAGGATCAGAATGAAATCAAATAAATTACTTCCAAAGATAGGAAACCATTTCACACCTTGGAGCTTCATTTTGCTCCAGATGTAGCATGTTACAGCTCCTGCCACTTCGAGCTGATTAGAAACCAACTGACCTGTTGTAACACTTCCAATCTTGGTAGAATTTGCACTTTGCCTGCAAGCTCACTCCTGGTGTTTGTCCCATTTGGGTTTGGAACTGTAACTGTGAACAGGGTGATTGCCCCAGAGTGATGATTAAAAAGGGTTTTCATTCACTCTACCCTCCTGAGAAACAGAAAAACCTCACTGAAGTTTTCTTTTCTTCCTTCCCCTTGGAACAATGCTGGACACAGTTTTAAACCAGTAGATAAGCACTGAATCTTTACTATGAGGGTAGTGAAACACTGGCACAGCTTGCCCATGGAAGGGTGGTGGACTCCCTATCCCTGGAAGTGTTCAAGATCAGGTTGGATGGGGCTCTGAAAAACCTGGTCTAGAGGAAGGTGTCCCTTCCCATGGCAGAGGGGTTGGGACTGGAAGGTCTTTAGGGTCCCTTCCAACCCAATCCATTCTTTGATTCCATGAGATCTGACTCCTCAGCTGAGACTCAAATATTACACATTATTGTCTTGGCCCAACACAGCCTTGATGTAGTTGAGCAGAAATGGCAATGGAAGATCTTATTAAGTTCTCACATTAGGTTGAAATGCTGTTCGCACTGGAACAGATTGTGAGGAAGAAAAATAACTTAAAAATGCCTTTGTCAGAAAACTTTATGCCCTGCTCTTTCAGCAAAGGGGTTATAAAAAACTATGGAAAAATAATTGATAATTATGGTATTTGAGGATTTCTCTGTCATTCTGTCCTTCCACTTTAAATTTCACATCCCTTGGGTTTTTTTCCCTTTTTATTACTTTTAGGTATGTTTTATTGGTTACTGCCGGGCACTCTGTGACAAATCAATCCATTTGCTCAATGATAAATACACTGAGGTTCTGTGAGCAGGACAGCTCCTCTTGGCATTTAAAAAGAAATTCAAAGTGAATTTAGGTTGGATGCAATCAAATACGCAATGTTTGCATTAATTCTGGGTTTTTTTTCAAAGGGAGTGGTAACCTGTAGTCGCGATTTATGGAGGCTCATATTACCACATCTATTCCAAAGGTTTTCTCACACCCCTTTTTTCTGGAGAAACTCTTTTGATTCAAAAACAACTTTTAATTGACCTTTTATCTTTCAGTGTAGAATCTGTTTGTGGTACATTGCCAGGCAAGCAGCCTGCAGAGAAATGCAGTTCTTGTCTCAGAACTCTGATTGTGTTGTTAGTGGTTGATGTTCATTTGTGTTTGATTTCTGCAAAAAATACTCATTCAGCCTCAGTTTTAAAGTTCTTGGATTGGTGTGCAAAAGGAGGTGAAAGTTTGTTTCATAGAGTATTGTCCTTGCAGACTAAGTGATGATTTTGGACACATGAAAACACATTTTGGAAAGAAGGTAACAATATATGTGTGGTGATGTCCCAAGGAAAAGAGTTTAAATCCCAGCAGGACTCAGGTACCAGGTGGATCAAGGCTTTGCTGCAGTGAGAGCCGCCTACTTGCAGTGTGCTCTGTGCCTCAATTTTCCTGTCTATAAAACAGAGCTTATAAATCTTGCCATCATTTACATAGTGTTTTGATATCAGGTTTCTCTCCAAGTCTGAAGTAACAGTAATTATTAGTCGTGGGACTGCTATTTCCCTTTGATTTCTCCCCACCTCCATATGTGTGCAGCCCCTTCTTCAGGACAGGCTAAACCACCCTCGCTGAGATTACTCCATCACCTCTAATGGTGCAGCACAAAACCATTCATTTCTCCACTCTGGAGTCTAAAGTCTCTGAACTTCATTAGCCCAAGGGAGTGGTAGGCCCAAGCGTGCTCCGAAATGCCGATCTCCTGTTTTGATAACTGAGCTCTAAAATCAAGATAAACAAGCTGCCCTATATACTGAACATGTGCTAATTGCACACTTCAGGCACGCCAGCCAATTGATGAGCGTGTGCTCCCTAATGAATATTTGTAGTTTTGGAAGGTTTCACATGTGGTGTTCCTTGCAGCTCCTGCAGTTATTAGCAGAGTGGCTTCGAAGACCCTGTGCAGGAGGAGAACCTGGCTGTAGATCAAGAAACTCTGTAATTTAATTTCATGTGTTAGCTGGGCATGGTCATTCTTATTCAAATTGTATTAGCTAATACTTCTTTCAAACTGTTTACACTGTGTGCAAAGTTGTGTTTAAAGCCCTATTAGCTAATACATTTCCTAGTCTAGACTTGGGAAGGGTTGACTCCCTGAAGAACTCCTAGCAAGACTTTGTTTACTTGCAGGAGGTGGGAGAGGGAGGTGGGGAAAGAAGAGGCAATGATGTTTGAAACCATCTAAATGACTTCTGCTGTGCCAATATTTTGCTGTCTGTCCCTATCCTTGCTTTTTTTTTTTTTTTTTTTTTTTNAGAGTTTGTTTATTGAGAAGTGGCTCTCCAGTCATGAGGATAACTTTGCAAGCCATGAGAGTATTGGCACCAAGCAAGGTCTTAGGCATTCAGTGTTGGGAGCCTGTGGAGGCTGTCTGTGGAATGGGGAAGACACAGAAGAAGCATCTGAGTTGGGGATGGCCTCTGTTGGCAGGAGCCCCAGGAGCCACACACTGAGACTTTCACTGAACCAGAAACACATCATGAGCCAAGGAGAAAACTTCCTTGGTGGGAGATAACAGTGGAGTTTTGGATGTTCCCCACTGGCAGGAGAAGGAGTTTTGATATGTAGGCTGCTCCCACGATGGCCTGATAGCAGGACTTCCTTCCTTTTGCAAGTCACAGACAACATAAATTAAGACTCCTGCACTTTGACTCACAGTCTAGCACCTTACTGACACATATACAGAGCCTGAGCCCCACATTAGGTACCTGGAGCAATCACTGGGACATATATGGTGTAAATGTCTTCAGTGTTGCTGGTGGAAGAATCATCTGTCACCCTTTAGATTCCACTCTTTGATTTTCTTCTCCTGTTTGCTCCTAGAAGGTGTGATGCTGCAGCTGGGGATTAGGCAGGACTACAAACTCATTGCTCTTGTTTCCTAAGTATGTTTTTACTATAACTTGCCATAGTTCTGATTTTGTAGTGCAAGTGGCATATCTTGTGAGAAAAAAACACCATTATCTCAGCCAGGTCTTACACACTGTTTAATTCCAAGCCTTTCTCAAATGATGGTTTGGAATTTTATTGACTTGAAAATCAGACAATGTATCCAATCGTAGTGATGCTGCTTTTGGACTGTCTGAGTTGCAATAAACTCTAAAGTTGAATTTAGAATTCCCATTGACAGTGGAGGTGGGCATTCCTGGTTCTCAGGTGTCATTGCAATTTGATTTTCGTCATGGTTTCTCTACTGATGTTTCTATTTTTTACTTTCTTAAGTGATCCTTGTCCCTGGAATGTCTAACCTTTCTTTAAATCACCTTCTTCATACAGTCCCATCACAAATTGCACTCCCAAAGTCACCATTCAAATATAAATAAATCAGTTAAACGGTTTACCAAAATGTGGTAAAACAGATAGACCTATCCTGTGTTTTGTTTGAGGTTTTGGTTGTTTTTTGAGGTTTTTTGTTCAGTTTTTTTAAAACATCCTTTTCCTTCTCTTTATATTTCTAACCTAGCCTTGTAGTGAGGTTTTTTTCTGACTTGTCTGTGAAATTGCATGCACATCAATAACTGTGTATCAACAGTCATTAATAAACGTTGGGTCCTCTTTGTATCCCCCTTCCTGGGCAAGATTGTTCTATACAGTGTATTTACTAGAGCTACATCCTGTCTACTTCAGCTACTCGAGTAAGTAGCAATATTTTAACTGTTGAGTGTATAGTGTGCGTCATTTATTTGTCCTGACTGGATCCACTGCTGATTTCATAAACATTTGGGGAAAGAAATACCAAACTAGCAAATATTTGCAGAACCCCCTAATGCAGGATCTTAACAGGATGGTATCGACTCTCAGTTTGAAGATTAAAATCAGTGCTGTTCACAGCTGATTAACTTTCCTTTCTAATATTTCCCACAAATTGAGCTAATGCAATAAAACTTAACGAAACAAGGTTTAGTAAAGCCACAGAGAATATTTATATGACAGTGAGGTTCAGACTGGCTCAGGCTGTCCTGGCATTCACTTTGTAGTGGCTCTGTGCTTTATCCTGTAAATGGATGAGTGCAGCAATGACAACAGTTCTTGTGTGGGGTTGAAGCAGCCTCCGTGGTGACTCCAGATCAACGTGAATTAGCTGCTCTCACTTTTCTTTCTCTCTAATCAGTGACTGATCAATTTCTCTCCCATCAGCTCTAACAATTCTCAATGTTGGTCCTGCAGAGTCATCAGCAAAGTGGTGTCAGCTCCCGAGGCCAAACCTTCCACGCCCGCGGCGCGGCCCAAAACGCCTCCGCCTGTGCCGTCACCGGTGCCAGCTCCCGTTCATGTCACCCCTCCTCCAGCTCCAGCTCCTCCTCCTCCACAGGCCACCATCTCTCCAGTCCTGATCCCACCACCCTCCCCAGCCGTGTCAGCTGCTGGAGGCTCCAAAGCCCCCGTTCGGAGCGTGGTCACCGAGACCGTCAGTACGTACGTGGTAGGTAACACGTGCCGTGCTCTGTCCCAGTGCCAGGGGCATTCCTCTCTGGAATTGGTGAGCTCCTGGCTGGCTCATCATCTCAAACTGATGGTTCCTGGATTCCTGATGTTGCTCTCTGTTAAACTGCTGTTTTACCAGCCCTTGTTTCCACACATGTGTTTTGAGGGGTTAATAACTTAATTGAAACACTACAACGTGGACTGAATTTCCCAGTTCCAAATTTGAGTTCCTTCTAACAAGTCCAACTTGCTAACTGAGCTAGAGCACTTATTTTTTGGATGTGGAGGTTTTTTATAGGTGCTTTGAAAAGTGCTGAATTGAAACCTCAAATGTCAGACTCACCATAGATTTTGCTGTCAGTCAGGTAAAGTACAAAACCTTCATCCAACATCAAGAACTTGACTTAGCCCTCATTTGAAATGTGTAGAGTCCACTAATCTCTTTCCTGGTTTCCTCAACATACAGAAATTGCAGATGTTTGTGCATCTCAGAAGTCTTTAGATTGTTCATTAGTCTACACTTCATTTGTGTGTTTGACACTTGCTCTGGACTTGGCCTCAGCATTCTTCCTTCTTTGGTAGAAGTCTCTTGTGTAACGTGGTGTAGGAACTGCATTCCTTAAAAGAATGTGGATATATGTCTGGGTAGGACAAGGCTTGCTGTGCTGCTGAGAATTTCTGCTTTAGATGCTGTGTGAAATGAAGTCCTGAGCATTCCTGATCCTTGAAAAGCAGCAAAAGGGCAGCAGTATTGTTATCCTCCCTGTACTGGCTAAATTCCAGCTTGATTGGTGACACCTTACTTAGCTGCAGTTTAAAAATCTCACCATTTAAAACACCTAAAGCTTACTCATTTTACAGTTTCCTGTGCTTGACTTGCAACATATGCATGATTTTTTTTTTTTTTTTAAGTTTTATGATTCTTGTTTCAGTATTGATTTCTAATATAAATCTACCCTGCATTTTTAATGGAAAGGTGCTTCCCTGCTGGACTTAAACTGCTGTATCATGTTACTGGTCTCTATTTAAACAGCTGCTACATTTCACTGCTGAGTTAGTTACAGCACTGGACAACGTCACACAGGCTCTGCATATCCTGCAGGACACAGCCTCACCTTTGCTATCACAGGTGTAAACCCACAGTCACTCTTATTATTACAGACACTAGTACTGTTGCCATTGCTATTATTACAGTAGTGCCCAAAGGTTTCAAAATTTACTTAAAGAGTAACATTTCCTAAATGCTCTACTACATCCCATTTTCTTATGTAATTATGAAAGGAGATTATGTTAGTTTTAAAAAGAAAAACGTAGCACTTTGCCTAGTTACTTCCAGTGGTAACACTCTTGGCACCTTAATGGAGAATTCAGAGGATGTGGAGGCTCCAGGTTATTTTTGCTTTTCACAGAACCATAGATTACCACAGAATGGTTTGGGTTGGAAGGAACCTTAAGGACCATCTTGATCCAACCCCCCTGCCACAGGCAGGGACACCTTCCACTGGACCAGGTTATTCAGAGCCCCATCCAACCTGGCCTTGAACAGTTCCAGCATAGGAAGTCCACCACCTCTCTGGACAACCTGTACAGTGCCTCACCACCCTTACTGTAAATATTGTTTTCCTAGTACACAATCTAAACCTACTTCCCTTCAACTTAAGACCATTCCCTCTTGTCCTATCACTCCAGGCCCTTGTGAAAAGTGATGTTTTACAACGTTACAGTTGAAACCAAGGCTTTACTGCATTAGGACCCAACTGTGTGCACATGCAGAGAGACACCTGATGTGACAGATTTATAAGTCAAAATGCTCAGAGACACGTTGGGAAAGAAGAAAATGATTAATCACTATTAGCCTCTTGTATGAAGGAAATCCAGGAGACAGAATGATTTTCCTCAGATCACATGGGAAAGCTGTTCTAGAGATAAGAGTGGAGCCAGTGTGACAGAGGTGCACAACTCCCTTCTGCAGAGGAGGAGAGGAGGGTGATTTTATAGTTCAAAAAAGAAAGGATACACATCTCCCTGCTGGATATCATCTCAGTCCGTGTGCTCTGCTCATTAGCTCTCAGTGGTTTGTACTAACACAGCAGTCAGCAATCCCATTCTGGCCCTCCTTGCATGACCCTTGGCTCATTAAGGAATGAGAAGTTATGCAATATTTTTAATATCCTTATTTAGCAGCCCAAGTTCTTGTTTAACAAACAGGCAGAGGTTTCTGTGATTATAGACCACCCTGCCCCTATCCAGCTCCTGAGAGCCTGAGGCAGGCATTCTGCAGAGAAAAAAAATACCTGAAAAACTAAACTTGGAAAAGTTATGGTGTCTGTTTTCTGATGGGACAACATCTGGCAGTGCTGCCTACAGCTGGCAGAGCCAGTGCCCAAAACAGGCAGCACCAGAAATGGGGTGCCCATGCTGGAGGGATGATGAAGGTGCAGCCAGGTGTTCAGGCAGGTTTTGTAGCCCTCAGCCCAACATCCCACAGCATCCCTTCTCTGCAGCACCATGGCACAGCATCCCCTCACTCCCCAGCAGGGTTATCCCACCAAAATGCCTCTGGACCTCCTCACTCTGAGCCCAGACACTTCACCTGGGGAGCAGATGCTTCTCCAGCAACTTAAAATGACTTCACAGATGTGAGATTAGATGGTAGATAGGAATGATTATTGAAATCAATCAGCTTGGAAATTGAGTTAATTTTATGATGGTGCCTGCTCCATATCTCTCTTGGGAAGGGGATTGTTTGTTCCCTGGTTAGTATTCCTGGGACTTGTATTTTTGAGCTTTAAACCACAAAAACATTCAGGGCTTTAAGAGGAATCAGGGAAGAGTGATGTGCTGGTTGCAGCTCTGGTACTTTCCTATTGATTTTTCAGGAAGTGGTGTAAGATGTACAGACCACCGTGTAGTAGCTTTTCTATTCTATTTTTTTTTTTTTTTTTTTACTAAGAGTATTGGGGCTTTTCATCTGCTACTTTTTAATATCATGTTTGTAAGCTGCACAGATAGCAAAAAGTTATTGCCTGAGATATGTGTAAATGCACAAAAGCTGAGAACAAAACAGTTTCTGGTTTTGAGATTCAACGATAATGTGCAAATCTTCATAAAGGAGTGATGGAGCCAGGGTAATGCCCCAGACATTTTGTACTTTGTGTTGTTAATTGCACTCCTTTAGGTGGATTCTCTTGACATTTTGCATGTATGTTTTTAGCAAAGAGCTGTTCAAGAACCACTGGAAATCTAAAAACACAAACAATGGGTCAAGCAGGATATAAACATTAAAAAAAATGCATATGATGAACCCTGTGAGCAGCTGCCCAGCACTGTAAATGATCTGCCTTTCTTGTTTCATTTACCCTTTAGTAAATTGTACTGCGACATAAATGTCATAAAGGGAATGGAAAGTTACTCAGTAACAACTTTTTTTATATCCTGATCTTATCAGCTCGTTGGAGTTGAAGACTTTGGCTAATAAGTAATGCAGCAATATATACACAGGGCGCTGTATATTTTACATGCACATAAGAACTGTTATCTTACGCAGGAGGCTGCCGTGGCTCCTGCTTGCCATTAACTGGGTCGAATTTTAAAAGTATAGACAGAGAGGCAATTGTGTCCTTAAGCCCTGGCTCTGTGTGTGAATGCCTGTGCTTAGGTGGGGGGGTGTAACTGGCTTTGCTGGTTTACAGGACAATGCAGGAAAATACGTGATTTTGTCGTCATGAGCGGGGTAGGGAAATCAATTAAGACGTAACACTGAGCGCTCGTGATCAGAGAATTCACACATAACAACAGGGGCTGCTGAATGGCTTGGCCAGATAAGCAAGAAACCTTTATTTTTAATTTTTTTTGTTTTTTTTTTTAATGTCAATTTTCCTGCCTGCTTAGCCCTGAAAACCAGCTAACTTTGCTTTTCTTTGCACCAGATCCGAGACGAGTGGGGTAACCAGATCTGGATCTGTCCTGGCTGTAACAAGCCAGATGATGGCAGTCCAATGATAGGTTGTGATGACTGCGATGATTGGTATCACTGGTAAGTTCCTCTCATCCATCCTGCTCTGCCAGTGCCTGGCAGATTGGGGCTATATTATTAAAAAACCTTTTTTTTTTCTCTCTAATAGTTCATGACGTGGGGAATATTTAAATAGCTTTACTGTGTCCAATTTAATAATCTGGAAGATATTTTTATCTCTCTTGCTCTGAAATTTGAAAAGGCAGATTTTAAGCTGTGAAGGAGAGTTACTTTTTAATTAATGGGCATTGGTGATAACGGTTGTTTTTGAAACTGCTAGGAAATATTGCTGATTCTGGTAATTTTGTGAGAACTACAGGATTATGAGCACAGTGTATACAGATAGACAGTTCAAATTATGAAGCATTGTATGAACAGTAATATAAATGTCAGCTCTTACAAAAAGGTTAGGGGAAATTAATCACTTTTTAGGCAATATTTTTTTAAAGCTACGTAAAATCATAAGGGTTTTTGCAGATGTGTTAAAGAAGCATTTGAAATGATTTTAAATCTAGTCTATTACACCTGAAAGTGTACTCATATTTTCTACTAAAATAACACTTTTTATCTGAGTATCCTTTTGATATTTCTCTTTTGTTTCAATGCAGGAGTTCTTAGGTTTTGATCGTGGTTTTTTATGTTTCAATCATTATATTCATTAAGATAATGATAATTGCTATATTAATTTGATGGCCAGACCCTGTCTCCCAGTGGAAAGTTGCATTTCTTGGGGTAAGAAACAAAAGCAATGTTACTCCGCTGAGGTGATGTGGTATTTTCCTGTCCTTCACAGGCCTTGCGTCGGGCTTACGGCTGCACCCCCAGAAGAGATGCAGTGGTTCTGCTCCAAGTGTGCCAACAAAAGGAAGGATAAAAAACACAAGAAGAGGAAGCACAGGGCACACTGAAGGCTTGGCAGGGGACTGAAGTCGTGCTGTCACTGCAGCACCTCCTGCCCCGACTCGGCTGCGGGAGGGATGCACCCTGCCCGCGTCCCCCGCGGCCGCCGGGGCTGCGTCCCTGCAGCGGATCAGGGGCCAGGACATGCCCTTGGTCAGGGGCTGTTGGGTTTCACAGACTGTCCAAGCCCAGGGTGTTGGATTTTGGTACATTCTGATGCTGTTCCTTTCCCCTGCCAAGGGGGAATTTGCACAGAGCTCTGTGAAGACTTGGGTGGTTCTCGGGACTGCTGGCGCTCCTGTGGCTCGGCAGCAACACGGATGAATGTTGTAAATACAGATATCTGTCCTATTCTTTCTCGATTTGTTATTAATCCCTCTTGAACCTTTGCAGTAAGGTGCTGAGAGGAGGAGAAAATGTAAATTGCAGTAAGTTGTAAACTGAGACAACCTTCTGGAATGATTTCTGTAGTCTGGATACAGTTCAGCCTCAACTCTTGCTGAGCCAGATAATCATAATGTGGAAATAAAAAGTGGCTGGTAAATATTTTTGTGATGAGAATATATGAAGCTTTTTTCCTTGATTTTTAGTACTAACATAAAATAAACATGTTCAAGCTTTTGTGATATATCTTCTATTTTTAAAAAAAAAAAGTTTCTATTGTGTCGATTTTTTTCTTCCGTGTGAATTTCTTTCGGTGGACCTGTAATATATTTTATACTTTGATTTTTGGGTTTTTTGTTGTTTTGTTTTTTTTTTTAAAGTCTATGTCAACGTACCTTTTCATTGCTTGTACATTTCATCAGTGTGTAAAAACACTTCCCATTAAAAGATTTTCACACGTGTAAATACCTGATATTTATAAAGTAATTTTTTTTTAATTATTTTTTAGGGCTTGAGGATTTTTGTTGTGATTTGCCCAAGAATACAAACCTAGCAGCTACTAAAAGCCCATGTCCTCATGGCTGTGAGGGATTGGTGAGCTCTGCCCCAGCTGTGCATGCAGGAGGAGGTGGCCAGCACCGTAATTAGGCCTCGATTCAGATACTTAAACGTGTGGTAACTTCTTAAGAAGTGAGTAATCCTATTGCCTTCAAGGAGCCTGTTCCCACACTTGGTTGTACATGTGCTTAAATGCTTTCTGAATTGGGAGCTTAGGCCAGGGGGGCTCTGCACTTCTGGTGGCAGCTACAGCATGTTAATCTGTAGCTGGAATTGACTTTTTTTTTTTT
>WEIU01015141.1:244153-262553 GCA_013389925.1 Aegithalos caudatus
TTTTTTTATTTAACAAGTGGTTTGCCAAAAGCATCATACTTAGGTAGAGGAGATGCAGGTGTGTTCCTCTGCTTTGGGTATCCCCTTGGAAAGACTTGTAGTCTGAAAACCATTCACAGTCCCCATTGAAAATGTGAGGGGAAGGTGCAGAGAAACGGAAATAAAAGTCAGTGTTAGATATTATAGTGCAATGGGTCTCAGAGCTAAATAAGAATAAATCTTGAAAACAATTGATGCCTTTTGTTTTCTAAGCAATTTTAGATTGCATTGGTTAATTTGGGGATATTTGTATTTTAAACCAATGCACTGAGAATGTCTGATTTTGGAGAAATATGGCCCTTTAGCCTGTTATGCAGATATTAAGAGTTATTTTTTAAATGCATCCAAATTGATATTAATGAGAGTGAATTAGTCATGTTTTTAAAAGTACCAGTCTAGTTAGGGAAATGAGGCTTTGCTGATAGAACTGTTAAATTGCAAATCAGTGGAGATATGGATGAAATTGGTTTATTAAAAGTGCACTGTTACCTGCTTTGTTCAATGCCATCTCATTTATATTCCGTCCCTGTTAATTACCAGTCAAGAAAGTTCTTGGGTTTGATTTTTTATTCGATTTTATTTTGAATTGTTGGATGTTGCAATGCTGATTTTTGGGGTTTTTTCCACATGTAATGTGCAGACGTACAAAACACGCACTCTTTGGTCATTTCTGGTTGCAATAATAAAGAAATTAGCTTTTGGTAAGTTGTTTATGCGTTTCCTCCTGCTCTCCATGAATCAGAACTTCTCACATTTAATCAGCTGAATTACTCAGGGTGCCATGGGAGGGCTGAACTTGCCCCATTCAGTGGCTTTTCAGCTCCTTCTCTCCATGCTTGGCCTTGCTACTGCTGGGTTGGTTTCTTAACCTGGCTTTTATGATTTTATAAATGACCCTTGTGGCAATAAAACCAAAGCATCATTTTCAGGAGGCTTGTGTGGCTGAGGGGATTAGTAATGGGAGAAGGGGCCCTTCACCTCCAGGTCATCAGTTTGAAGCCACGCTGGGTGCTGAGCCTGCCTCCCCTTCACTTATGCTGGTGTGGATCAGGAATCAGTGGCATAAATGAATAATCATTCCAGGAATGGTTATCCCATGTGGCTTGGACCTTCTTTACAGACCCTGGCCCTACCCAGCACTGAGCAAGCCCAGCTCCTTCCCCAGACCTTTGTATTTGCTGCTGGTAACCTCACAGGTTGGCTTACTTCTCCATAAACTTTGTGTATGGAAGATTAGGGAGCTGTTAGGGCTGCTCCCTAGGGTCACTGCTTGATTTTAGGGTTGGGATTTGTGTTCATCTGAATCCCTCTATGATTTGTGTTTTGGACACCACCATCCATGAGAAGGGGGCACGGTGGGTGGGCTGCAGGTTGATTTGCTCACTGGATGTCATGGGAGAGCATCCAAGTCTCTGGATGGTTTTCCTGCCTTGAAATGCAGCTTCATCAAGAGGATCATCAGTTTGGGGTTCTGCCTCTGGTTAGTTGGAGTAGAACTGGTGTAGAGTTTAGAAAGCAAAGAATTAAAGAGTTTCCAGTGTGGAGACAACTCACTGCCCTGCTGCTCTATAAAGAGCAGACAGGTACAATTTCCCCCCTTTTTAGCTGCACCGTGTGCAGTGGATTTAAGCAGGACAGGGAGGATGGGTCGTAAATATTCAAGAAAAGAGCGTAAAAACTATTCCGTGAGAAAAGCCTGTTGGATCCTGCCGTTATTCTGGGGCCAGATTTTTATCTGGAGTCAGTTGGGAGTCAGTTGGAGCTGTGTCAGTTTACAGCAGCCCAGGAGCTGCCCACTCGCACGGCCGGCGCTGGGGCTGGGGAGCAGCTCCGTTTGGAGAGTTTTTCATCCTTTTTATCCTGTAAATCCTCCTCCAGGGCAGCCTGTGCCTGTGGGCTGTTGTGCTGGCTGGCTGTGAAACCAGGTTAGTCGTTAGGCAAAATTGCAGCTTGTTAATGAGTTTTGCACCCAAGAAAAAAACATGAAGTTGATATCGAGACAGTAAGCACAAAGCTCAGAAATGGAAGAAACTCTTTACTACTGATTTTTATTGGAGGACATAGATATAAAAACAGAGCATCCATCCCAGAAGTAATGGGAATGCTCTTTGCCCAAGATAATCTTCCTTTAGGGCAGTATGTTGTGCTCAGAGCATCATTTCTCTGCTTGACAAGGTGTTTCTCTTCCAAAGGTGTCCACAGCTAAGTACAGTGAGGATCTTTATGCTCTGCAACTGATTTGTGATTCCAAATGTCCTGGAAGAGAAAGGGAATAAAAAAAAAAAAAAAACACACACACACAAATCAGAGGGTATCAGAGCCTGCTGACTTTGTCTGGGCTTTACAGAGATAAAATATAGTGTATTACTTCACTGTATCACCTAAACCTTCTTTGTTCTCCTTTCAATAGGACGATTAAACAAAGACCTACTAACCAAATTAAAGTATAAAATGAACGCTGAGATATGGAAACCTTGCCAGGAAGAATGTTAATGAATGAAGTTCACTAAAGGCATGCTGGCTAAGTTTTCAATACAAATAGTTTTATGGCCAATCTCTTTAGATCATAGCAGTTTTCTTTAGAAGTTTTAAGTCTCAAAAGTAGATGAGTTTCCTTCACTGGGGAATGAATTAGATAATGCTCTGAATAAACTCCCTCTTCGCCGTCTTGTCAGTCATGCTGCTTAGGAAACTCTCCCTTTCTTCTGGGGACTTTTGGATCAGCTGTAACCTCAAAAGTAGAAAGCTGCTATTAATCCATGTGTGCTGTGTGGCAGAGGAGGCTGTAACGGGAGATTTACAGCCAGCAAACAGCGAGTACCTGGTTTTGTGAGCAGAAACCATTCATCGTGAGCTGTGGCAGCCGAGCCGAGGGTGCTTTCCCTCAAAGGTGCTGCCTCAGCCTCTTCAGGGTTTGGAGTGGGTGAAGGAGGGGGTCTGACTTTTTATTTAACAGGCTCTGTGGTGGTAGGAAAAAACAAAAGTAGGGTTGATTCAGAGTAAGTATAAGGAAAAGGGTTTTTATGATGACAATGGTGAAGCACAATAACAGGTTACCCAGAGGGGTGGTAGATACCCCATCCCTGGGAACTTTAAGTGTCAAAGTTGGACAGTGCTTGGAGCAAGCTGGGATAGTGGAAGGTGTCCCTGCACAAGGCATATGGGTTGGAATGAGATGATCTTTAAGGTCCCTTCCAACCTAATCCATCCTAGGGGTTCTATGATTCTAAGACGTTTATGGAGTGACCTTTGGCACCAGGACTTTAAATCCTGTCATACTCCTCACAGGGAGAGAGGAGAGCTGAGGGCTTCCAGACCATCTGTTCCCCCTTGGCAGTCACCCCTTAAATTTTCCTTCTAGTCCTTGTCTGCTCCAGAGTCCTGGCCCCTTAACTCAGGTGTCTGGTGGCCCGTGCCAAAGCCAACAGCTCAGCAGCTGCTGAATGCCTTGAGCAAGTGGGGACTTCCCAGGATGGTGACACCAAACATGCTCACAGCTGAGGTTTGGTGCAGCATTGGTTGGAAATACATGAAATATTTTGAAGTCCCTTCCAACCCAAACCTTTGTATTATTCAGTGATTGCTGCCTCAAGCTTTGATCAATAAGGCAGGTTTTCTTCAGAAAACAAAATGTGAGGTAAATACAGGATAGATGGAAGATTTTCCATGCAATTTGTAAAACACAATGAGAAAGTCATTTCATATGAACACAACTCCCTGTTACGTTTTCAATGTGAATGCTCCCATAATGACTTCAAAAGAGCTTTACAAAACCAAACAGAAAATAATTAGATTATTTTATTGCCTAAACAAAGGGATGACGGAGAAGGAGACTTGGAACACGTTTGCAAAAATTTAGGTTTCATCACCTTTCGTGAGCAGGAATTTGGTTTACGAATTCCAAAGTCTTGCCTGTCAATTCCTCTCTAAGCCAGCATCTTGCTGTGCCTGTCATTTGCTTACTGTGGGACTGATGACAAGTGTGATGGCATGTCACCAGCCCTGGTGTCACCTGGGGCCTCCAATGCCACTGCTGCTTAACTGTGTGCAGGCGACCTTCATCCTTCTTCCTTCAAGCTGATCCCTCCCCAGGTGTGGGACTGGGCACTATTTGCAGTGGATTTTTTTTTTTAATTTTGCATCCAGATTTGGAAAAAAGAATAGAATTTTTTTTCCTTATACATAAATTAATTAAGAAATAGGGACAGGAGGTGGTGTGCAGTTTTTTATTTTTAATTGAGTTGTAATTTACAGCCCTTTTTGATAAACACTGTAAGAATTGTGTTTTTAGGAATACACATCTGCTTGTGGGTTTTTCTAGTGCACATGGTCACCATTGCATGGATTCTAAGGTTGAAACTTGGTCTTGTTACCAAGAGAGCTGGGCACAATTCTCAGTTCTGCCGTGGTGTGTTTTGGCGAGGATCAGAGCGTGTCCCAGTTTCCATCCACAGGAGGAGGATAACGTTTCCTGCTCTGTGAAGCCCAGACCTTCCCATGGGTTAAATAACAATAACTCCCTTCACAAGGGCTGGATAAAACTACAGAGCCATTGGGAGCTTCCCCAGTGACAGAACTTTCCTTGAACCCTCTCCTCAGCTGAAAATGTGTTTTCATTGAGGTTGGGAGCTGGAAACCATCTACAACCCTTCAGAACCAGAGAGATCCTTTGGCTTTGCAGGCTTTACTTGACCCTCCTCCAATAACTTTTCCAAATGTGTTTTCATTGAGGTTGGGAGCTGGAAACCATCTACAACCCTTCAGAACCAGAGAGATCCTTTGGCTTTGCAGGCTTTACTTGACCCTCTTCCAATAACTTTTCCAACATGAAACCAACTCTCTTTTCCTCCACTGATTTCAAGCTTTTCTGTGAAAGGAGCCGAGCTGAGCTCACATTAAGACCTTATTTTCCTACTAGCTCTTCTTTACTTCCAGGGATATCTGGTGGAGTTTATCTGAGAAACAGCTTCTTGCTTAAAATTACTTTGGGGACGTCAAAAAACGTCTCTCATAATTGGTACAATAGCTGCCTTCTCTGGGCCTTTTGGGCTGTGAAATCTCTGCATTGGTGCTTGGAGCTGGCATGTATTAAGATGCTGTGGATGAAGTGATGCTGTTGTTCTCTATATTTTCTGCTAAGACTGATGCTCAGTCAAGCCCAAAATCCAGGCCTTTGCCTTGGTATCTAATAACCCAGCCTGACCATTGGCTCTCAGTGCCACTACTCTCTAAAAGATTGGATTTGCAGTGCCACAGCTCAAGAGGAGCCACATCCCTCCAGCACTCACAGTCATATCTGGCTAAATGCTGCATTTTTTTTTTCAGGATTGCTGACCAATAAAAAAAAAAAAAAAAATAGTTTCCCAAAGCAAGGATGTTCATCAGTTTCATGCTGAGGATTCCACTGAAGGAGTCATAGCTCTCCAATACATGAGATGATATTTAAGGAATAAAACCATGACCTGTGCAATGTCTTGAGCTGAGCCAGTGAGAGAGTCACATGAAAATGCTTGAATCTGGGGACAGCTTGCAATGGAGAAATGTCTCCCAAATTCAATGAATTTAAACTTCATGTGCCACAAGCCCATCCTAACTGGGGTTATTTTTAAGTCTGCTTGGAGGTCTCACAGCAAACATGGCAAAGCTCAAGCAGTCATTGCTGTGCACTCACTTAACCTTTATTAAGACTTCATTTTTTTACATTAATCAGATCACAAAGATCTATTTTGCAAAACCCTGGTGTCCCTTAAAATTGGGAAAAACATCTGCCTACCAATCTCTATAGAAGCAGATCCTGCTCCATTTGATTCTCTGTGGCTTCTCTCGTTTGCAAATTTTGGCTACAAAAACACTTCTGTGGGGGCCATAAGGTTGGGCTGGTTTTTCCCTGTGCACCCATGTCACGGTGATTCCAATTCAGATGTGTTTAAGATGACTATTTAGCTATTTGGAAGATCATAGAATCACAGAATCATGGAATGGTTTGGGTTGGAAAGGGCCATAAAAGTCATCTCATTCCAGCCCCCCTGCCATGGGCAGGGACACCTTCCACTATCCTGGATTGCTCCAAGCCCTGTCCAACCTGACCTTGAACACTTCCAGGGGTCAGCCACAGCTTCTCTGGGCAACTTGTGCCAGGGCCTCAGCACACTCACAGTCAAGAATTTTCTTCCTAATAACAAATCTAAGTGTCTCCTTTCTTAGTTTAAAACCGTATCCTATTGCTGACTGCATGTGCATTTGTTTCTAAATAATCTAATCAACATGAGATATTTTCTTTCTTTCAAAGAGCTTGGATGGGAAAAGGATGAAGGGGAGAGAAGAGGGTGAAATGTTTTAAGCTACTGAGAAAACACAGAGTAGATGTATTTGTCCAGCTTGATTCCACCTTCACCCCTCTTCACCTCCATTTCAGGCTTTGGTGTTCATCATTTGCCAAGTGCAGGGCCAGTTCCTCCTGCCCAGCATCTTTGGAAAACTTAATTTTTTAGAGTAAAAACAGGAGCAGTTTGCAACTTCCTGCAAGCACCTCCCAGGGCAGATCTGCTGTTGCTAATGCCAGCAAGGCCCAAGGTGAGCTTTTGGCTGGTATCAAATCCTCCTCTCAAGCCAAGAAGTTCCCACTACTAGAGAGCAACACTATGGTCTACTTAAGTTTTGTAAGCCCTTAATGAGTCACTCGATATCAGCCGGATCAGTTTGCTTACATGGAAAGGGCTCCTGTTTCTCCTGGTGGCGTTGGCTCCTGCCTGCAGAGCCGGGGAGCGCGGAGCTCCAGTGTCTGATCCTTCCTACACCCGCTTGCACAAGGATACGGAGCGGCGATGGACTCATCTCGGATTCCTGCAGGAGGTGGTGACAGAGCTCCACCTTAATGAGTTCATCGCCCTGCCAGCATTCTTCCCACACCCAGGTGCCCAGGTTGGCAAAGCTGAGCTGCACCAGCTCGCTGGAAAGCATTCCCTGGGATTTTAACAGGGTGCAGATCTTGGGATGCCTGCCTGGCTCCTCGCTTGCAGTTGGTCTTGGTTGGTGGTCTGGTGGTGTTTACGAGCAGAAGCAAGCGTGCTGGTTTGGTGTCAGGGAAGGAGGGTGGTGCAGAGACACAGGGGGGGACCAGATTAATTTCCAGAGCTCCCACCAGGCCAAGTTTTATAGAAGTCACTGAGTGTGCAGGTGGGTGGAGGGAGGAGCCAGTGCCTTAGCCCGTGCCCGAGGCTCTGGTGAGTGTTAAACCCAGCCTGTTTACCAAAGCCGTGCTTAAATGGCTGCAGAGCTGCATCACATCTTTGTTTTTCTTCTGGCTTCTGGATGGCATGCACTGGTCATGGAGTTAACACTTGCCAAATCACATTGCTCAGGCCTCTGGTATGAATCCAGCCTTGGATGCACACATTGCAAAATAGTTTCAGAGCTGAGCGTGCTCTTGGCATTGCCTTCCCCAAGGTACTCTGATTTTCTGCAACAACATAGTAATTTAGCTGTTTACTTCCATTTTGAGTTATCCTTATCTCAATCAGAAGTGTCCTGCTGCTTGCAATGGGTCCCTCACTTTTACTTGTCTGACACCACATTTCCCCTCTCTGTAAGACAAGTGTCTCTTATCATATTCCAGAGGTGGATCTTCCAAACTTTCTATCCTGAAAGAGGGTAGATTTAGATGGGATATTAGGATGCTATTCTTGACTGTGAGGTTGATGAGGAACTGGAACATGCTGCCCAGAGTAGCAGTTGATGCCCCATCCCTGGAAGTGTCCAAGACCAGGTTGGATGGTGCTTGGAGCAACCTGGGACAGTGGAAGGTGTCCCTGCCCATGGTAGGAAGGTTGGAACAGGATGATCTTCAAAGTCTCTTCCAACCCAAACCATTTTATTCTTCTATGACCTGAGATATCCAGTCAAATTTCCCATCCTGGTGCAGCACATCCCACTTTACCATTCCCATACCTGCATTTGGGCAAGGCAGCTGGGTGTCCCCAGTGATTGCTGGGAGAGGGTAATAAAACCAGGTAACTACTCAGCGTTGGCATTTGTTTGATGGCTTAGGGACTCAAAAGCTGTGACAGTTCCCATCAGATGTGCCTGGAGAAATCCTGAGGCCGGGCAAGCATCCCTCACTTTCTGTGAACAAGGACTGATTTGTTTTCTGCTGGTGTTACCAGCAGTGAAACCAAAGCAGGGCGGTGAGGTGATTTGTGCCAGGTCACAGAGCACGCTGGGGGCACGGCCAGGATGGGAACAGGCACCTCTGAGCTCCCATCCATGCCAAGGAGAGACCCCCCTGTCTGAGGCCATGGGGTCAGTGTCCGTGGTGGGGTCACCTGATGGTACAAGAAGGGAAAATTTCTTCTGCTCTCTAAGCCTGAGGTCCCCTCTAGCAGCTAATCCTTGCTTCAGTAGTGGCAATTCCTTCAGGATACACCTTGGAGCCTCTTTCATCCTTGGGTGCCTGTCCAGGTACTTTTCCAGGCACCTTTACATGAACCTGTCACTGGGGGCACGAGTTTATGTTGAGTTTTTATCCCAAAAATAGGGCTTGGCTGCCAAGGTCTCCCTGTAATTGACATGCAAAAGTCTGGATCCCTCTGCAAGGTCCTTCCAAAGCAAAGGCAAGGGGAGATGTCTGTGCATGGGCTCCCCCCGAGGCTGCCTGGCACACCTCTAACCACAGCAGGGATACCATGCAAACAGAGCTCAGAAAAGCCCTTGCAAGAATTGGGCAGGAAGTGGAGATCTGGGGTAAAATCAGGTTTATTTCTTCCTGAATCAAAAGATGCACCTCTGCAGAGACCCCCAGTTCCTTTGTCACGAGTGTTTGCACAGACAGTACTGTGCAAACTGGAAGTGAGCAAACTGGAAGTGAGAGTCTCCCAAATGGGAGCAATAAAACTCTATCAGCCAACAGATATCTGAGAAAGGCATTTCCATTTCTGTGGTCCTGGGTGAGGATAATGTGTTTCTAAATCCACACTTGCTTTTTCTTTAGGTTACTGTAACCCATCTCTGAGTTGAAGTGGTTTAATTGCCTTCACTGGGTAATTTTCCACACCTAGCACCTTTGAATTTCTTTTCTTAAGTCTCACCTTAACTCTAAATTTATTCAGGATTGTTTTTGTTCATATGATAATCATAACATTCTTCTGATACATTTTTTTGTCAGGCTTGATTTACTGAGATTTGTTTGCAACCTTCGTTCCAGTTTACCTTTTTTTTTTTCTGCGTGGGGATATTTTAAATTAATATAATTATATTTAATAACATATGCAGGTACTAAAGCATCTTTTGATTTGAGTCCTAACTTTCGTTATTACCCCCCACACACATACACACCTTTTTAGATATTCTCTGTTTAACCTATGCCTAGAGATTAATTAAAGTGTCATTAAAATGCCTTTAGTACGTTTTGTGTCCTACATGCCTGGAAATACTTTTTTCCCACAGTCAGAATTGTTGTGCTTGTACCAGCAATAACTGGCATGTGGCTTGTTTTGTAGATCACCACGAGATATAACGAACACTCCTAATTAGAAGAAAACACATTCATTTTTTGGATGCCTGTTCAAAGTTGTCTCAGGAAGATCCACTAGCTTTTCATTTACGTCTCTCCATCGCTCTGGGCTGGCTCTGATGCTGAGCTCTCACTCAGAAGCACAGAGTGAGTCCCACATTGCATGTGGTTGTGAAATTTAGGGTCTTCCCCATGAGTTATGGGACAGAGTTTCTACCCCCATCCATCAATTTCCAAGCTTGGAGTGTTTAAATGTGTAGAGTCCAGCCTTGAGTGCAAAGTTTCCATCCTCTTTCAGCATTTCTGCCTGGGGAGAACTGCAGATTTTTCTGGATTTAGAATGGTTTGACATGGCCTTGGTTTTGGGTGGGTGAGAAGTGTGTGAAGCAGGAGTGGAATTTAGCAGCTCTTGGTCACTCCCTGGGCAGGGAGCAGGGCTAATCCAGGTATTTTTGTAAATAATTTGGGACACCACACAAATGCAGTTCAGTGCTTCCTTCTCCAGCCTTTTGCATCTCCTTAAAAGTTTTAAAAACCCTGACAAATAAATACCCATGGGAGCAGCTGAGATAGAAAAACAAAACCCAAACTTGCACAACCTCCTCACGGATCCATCCCATTCTTAAGTGAAAAGCAGGACAATGAACTCCTCATTCCCAGTTCCTAAGGAGCCAAAACATGACACCCAGCTGGGCATCAAAGCTCTTGTGCAAAACCAGCACCAGCTTGGGGGTGCCACAGCTGATTTTTGGTTTCACCTCCTTCAGAACAGGAGCTGAGAATCACAGCATCCCAGAGGTTTTCATCCCTGGACTCGAGCTTGAAGCCTTCCCCTTCCTCAGCAGGATGCACCAGGAAGGCACCAGCCCAAGGATCGTGGGGGCTTTTAGCATCAGCCCAGTGCAGCCTCCTCTCCTAAAAGCCACGAGGAGAAGGAAACAAAACATGAAACAAGAAGAAAACAAACAAAAGGGAAGCAAATTACTGGCTTCTCAGGGAAGATGGTGCTGAAGATACTGTAATTATAATCCTTTCCAACAGCTGAGAGGAGTTGGGGTGTTTCACAGCCTGGCTTCCAAACCTGGACAGGTTTTGCAGCTGTAGGCTTTGGGAAGCCTGGCTGAGCAACTCTCCCCCTGCTGGGGATCTGTCCCTGGCCTTGGCAGGTTGGAGCATCCATGGGGACACCTCTGGGATGCATCTTGGGCAGACCCCGTGGCTCCTCTTCTCCAGTGACTCAGGGCTCCCCCATCTCCTCCCAATAACAATTCTGTCTTTTGTAAGAGGGCAGGCAGTGACCCACCTTGCAATTAGCAGGTGGTTTGGGGAGAAGTGCTAATAAGCACCCTGGGGAGGCAAACCTGGGAGGGAGGTGGGTGCTGCCTTGACTCAGCATCCTCCTGGGGTGGGGGGGAGAGGGATGCCTGGGAGCTGCTCAATGGGATTTTGCCACTCAGCCTTGCTCACCCTCCATTTCTAAAGATTTTTGGGGCATCCCATCCTAGATGAGCTGGTGAAGAGCCTCTGAGGACAGGTCACCACTGATCTTAGGCTGGTGTTATCCAATGCCACCATCTCCTTGTAAATTTTTGTATTCTCTCTGCCCTCCTGCTTCCATAAATACCTTATTAGCAACATCTTTTTCATTCCCTGCTTTTCTGGTGGGTAGCACTTTGCTGGGATGTTGCAAAAGCCATAGCAAGCCACTGCCAGTTCAGAAAAAAGGGGTTGACACCCCCCAAAAAAATCCCAGGTTTTCACTCCTGTAGCCTTTAACCCCTCCATCCCCCCTCACAGGTCAGTGCCATGGGTTGAGATTTGTGCTACAGTAGCTCCAATCAGGACCTGGGGTATTATTTATCACATTTAGTACCTGCCATCAGTCATGAAAACTTAACAAAGACCCTATTTGGTTTATCTATAGGCAGCTAAACAAACGTATCTTGCTCTCCTGTTATCTTCTTGTTAACAAAACACTATCAGGATGTTCTAAACATCAGCATTTACTGTGCAAGAGCCCTTTATCTGGCATGATATATAGAGAGCCCATCAATTAGTGCAGGGGGCTTGGAAATACCTGCCACGCTTCGCTCAAAAGTCCCAGCACCATCCCAGGGCTGCATCACAAGTAAATATCCCTGTGCAATCCCTGGCCTCGAGCATCCCTGAATGAGATAGGAGAGCTCATTATGAGCAGAATTCATGATAAATGCTTTTTTTTTTTCACCCCCTTTTTTTAATATCAAGGCACATATGCTGGAGACTTTCCATGAAAGGAGTGATGCAACAGCAGCCAAGGTGCTGGATGGTGCAGGGGTTGGGGAAAAGTCTCTAGCAGGTACAGGCTTTTATTCAGAATGACTGGATATGGTTTGGGAATTCAGTGAGAAGTGCCATGAGACAGTGCATCCTCCTGACAGCAGGACCTTGTCTGCAGGATCAGTCCCTCTTGGATCCTCCCACTGAAATTTCACGCCAGTGGAACAATTCCCACTCTGGCTCCACATCAGCTCACAAAGGTGGAAGTGACAGGCCTTGGACACCAACCCCTGTGGATCCAGGGCAGCTGCTTTCTTCAAACACCTGTGCTAAACCAGCACCTCAGCAGAGGAGCCCCTTCACACCATAAACCAGCCTGGACCAGTGGGGTTTCACCCCCCTCTGCTGCGGTTGTATCTCAGTGGGAAAGTGATTCTCCAGATAAATGGCAGATTGGGAGGTTTAACAACAGCTCCTGTTTGTCTCAGACTACTTGAATGTCTTGCAAAACAGAAACGTTGTAAACAAGCACAGGGGCTGGTTTGGAAACCACTGTGGCTGCCTCCAAGTGATGGTTACTCACAGAAGGTGTTTTCCTTTAGGTGCATCTCCAAGCAAGGACTCACTTCATGCCCTTGGACACCTTGGGCACTTGTGGACTTCTCAATCATTTAAGTGTCTCCATGTATCCAGGAAAGTGAACTGAATGTTTAAAAAATTATATTTTTTAAAATTTTCCAAATTGAAAATAAAAGGGAGGAGCAGTGGAATAGCCAGGGCTGGGCTATGAAGAGGCAGCATCGAGCATTTAAATGAAATAGGTGTTAGAACCAGTGAAGCCAGTGATGGGAGTCAGGGAGGGCAGATGGGATCAGGGCTTTGGGGCAGGTCAGTGCAATTAGGAGTGTGTTTGCACCAAGCTGAGCAGGACTCTGTAGGAGGGAGGCCAGAGAGGTGCAGCAATACAGAGAGATAAGAGCCCAGAGCAGAGCTGGAGCTGTCTGGACAGGGAAGAGTAGGAGGCACCATAGAAATTTCCTGGGAGCTTATCACCGTGGGCCATCTTCTCCTCCTCTTTCACATCCGCAGCAGCCCCGGTGCCGCGGCACTGTCCGAGCTCTCCCCGCTGCCATCAGGCTGCAGGACCCACCGGAGCAGGGGTGGGGCTGTGGAAAGGCAGGCTCCAGAGATCTGTAACAGTGCTGAGGTTGTCTCCAATGCTAAACCCATGAATCCACGGAGGGGTGTTTGTGCCTCCGTCCGTGCCGTTCCCGGTGGGAAAGGGGCTGCTCGCTAAAAGCCGTCCCAGAGCGTCGCATCGCGTTCGGTCTCCAGAGGAGGAGGATGGGGCTGAAATAAAATCCACCAGCGTGGCCCCATATGGGAAAAAGCCTCACTGGTGGGGAGGGACACCTCAGGTTAGCAGGGGGCCTTTCTAGAGCACTTTAACTCTGTCCTTGTAGAGCCAGAGCTGGCATTTAATACCCTGAGAATATCCTGAGACCAGCTCCACAAGACAGACCCCCTTCAACTTATGCCCAGAGCCAGGAAGCCCAGGTAAGGAGCCAGGTAGAAATTAAATTAAAAGAGGTGGTCATTGCTGATGGTTATTTGGTTTTGGGAGGTGCTTGGTTGTGCAGGGCAAAGCCCTGTGTGGGTTTTACATTCAAATATTCACCTCACACCGCTCTCATATCATTGCTGTCGGCTGTTTTTTCCTCCAGCTGCTATTAAAGTTGCTATTTCACAGGAGAACAAAAGACAAATAGGAATCATTGGTTCAAAACCTCACCATCTAAGCATGATCTTTCTAGACCAGGAACTCTAAGCCCCTGATCTGTGTGATATATAGTTTGGGAACAATAATATCTGCTGCAGTTATTATTACCTATATTACAAAGATCTCAAAAAAAAAAAAAAAAAAAAAAGTGAGAGATATTGTACACATGCTGGCTAGTTTCCCTGTTAGGGGGAGGGAAAAAAAAAAAGAATAAAAGTTTAATAAACGTGTGCTGTGTTGTGGATGACTTTGTGGCGACCTTTGTTGCAAATGGCCTATGCATGCGGAATAATGGTCTCCGTGCAGAGAGGGAAATGGCTTAGTGCTATCATCGTTGCCTCGGTAACCATCAGAGTCTCCATCTAGCAGAGAGAAATGAGTTATGAAAAGGCTTGAGTGAAGAAGGGATTAACACATGATCCCAGGGACAGCATGTCAATCAAAATCAGCGGAGAAATTACACTGCTCTATTTGAGAATGTCTCCGGAAACGCAACCTCGGTGGGTGTATGTATGTGGATGTATGCAGGCGTGATGGAGAGACCTATGGCTCCCAGCCTCCTATGGAATAGACATATATTTGTAGAGATGTATAAAAACCTCACAGTATATCTGAGATCACTGGGGTGCACGTGCACAAGCACCCCCTGCACGCACGTTCCCTGTACATTTGTGTCCGAACACACACGTGAGGCGCCTCTCTGTAGGGACACATTTTTGTGATGCCCACCCTTGCTGGGCTCCATGGTGTCCCAAGCAGCCAAGTCAATGAAAACCATAATAATTTAATTTTTTTTTAATAATCCCAAATGCTTATTTGATGCTGAAATTTTCTCATCCTTTCTCCTGTCCTTGCCAGGCTTCATGGAAATGTCCATCATGGCATCCCTTGTTCCTGTAGGACAGCCCAGGGGCTGAACCCCCTGAAGTCTCTCTCATACCTGCAAAAGGGAGAGCAGAAGGAAAAGAGTTCCCCTTATAACACATTCAAAATGCAAAATCCAGGGTAATGTGGAGACTCCAGCTTTATCCTGAGAGTCCCAGTGGCTTCACCTGAATTTCTTCTGCCAGCACCGCACTCCTGAGCTCTGCAACTTGTAGGTCAAGGGCATGGGAAGTAAACCCACGATTAACTCCCTCCTGGTTTTAGCTCTGCAAACTCTGTGGTGGTTCCAAGTGCTGGCTCTGCTCAGCCGTGTGTGGCTGTGCACACATTTCCTATGGCAATTGTTTGCCTTGGTTCAGCTGACCAGCTTTACATTACCTGGGACCAGAGTGAGTTTTCTGCTGATGTTGGGAGCAAAATGTGATTGCTGGGAAGGGAGGATTTGTGTGGCCTCAGAGCTGAGGAGTGTGGCTGGAAAAGGCCTTGAGTATTTGTTCTGTTCATTGGCCAGTTCAGTAATAGAAAAGTTTTTCTTCTGGGAAATTCTATTTTTTTTTTTAATTTTATTTTTGAGGAGATGATTATTGCAGGCAAAGTAGGGTTTCACTTTGGTTTCCTCACTGCTTGCTGTGCCCTCATGCTGGGCAGTGCAAGAGCACTCAAGGAAGGGATTTTCCCCCTGAAAGCATTGCTGGGCCACCCAGCTCTTGAGAGCCCCAGGTTTTCCCTGTGCTCATCACCCAGCATGTCCTGGCCCCTCACACTGGTCCTGCATCCCTGCACAGCTCATCCCACAGCCACAGCTCATCCCACAGCTCATCCCACACTCTCCAGCTGCGGCCACAGCCACTTCACAGCCATCCCTTTATGTTCCATCCATGCCTGGACTCTTCTCCTGCCTCATCCTGACATTCCATCACCACAGGAAAATACTTCTGGACATCCCTGTTTTTCCTAACACCTTGATGGTATTGTCCCACCTGGGCATGGTCCTAGCTGCCCACAGAGCCCTCGTGCCCAGCATCACCCCTGGGACCACAGACCCCACCCAGGCTCAGCCCTTCCCTCCCTCACCTTTTGCACCATGGCACCTTCTCAGGTGCACCTGTGGGTTTTCCCCCAGCACAAACTCAGTGTGACCCACACCATAACCACACACTACAAAATCCCACATATTTCCCACCCCCTATGGCTGCACCCACTCATCTGGGGTGCACCCACCCACGCCCTGCAGCTTCCCACAGAAAACACCCAGCCTGCACAAGCCCAAATGTGGATTCCACCTAAACTCATCCATCACCCAAATGCTCCCAAACACACCCACCCCTCTGATGGACAGGGACACCCCATCACAGCCAGGACCACCAATAAACCCTCAACCCAGCATTTCCACCACGGTGAAACCCTTGACCCTGGCTTTTTGGGGGGGCTCTCTTAACCACCACCCTCTTCCTTCCCTCTCCTTGCTTTCACTTCTCTTGGGTTTATTTCCCCTCTGCTCCCACTCCTTCCCCCCTTCCCTTCCCTCCCCCCTGCCACGTCCCCAGCCTCCCACACAAGTTTAAAGCCATCAGCCCAGCCAACGGTTAACCAAATCGCCTTGACCTCTCTGCTATTTGATATTCGCCTCCTTGACACTCATTTAGGAGCTCGCAGCGGTAAAGCAGACATTGGACAAGTCCAGCCTGAAACCAAAGCCCTATGAAAGGAGGAGAGAGATCAGAAGAACCTGATAGCTAGGAACTTGTTCTCTCCAAAGGCTTTCTGGACATTTTAGCCTGGATCAGGGGTCCGTGGAGCGCCAGTTCGTCGCCAAGCAGGGTGTAAACGTTAAATGTTAGCTATTTGTTCCAGAGATTGGCATGAAGATCGAGCCTTTCTGCCTCCTCTCCCCACGACCCCCCTCCCGCAGTCTCTCCAGCCCGTCCAGAGTCTCACAGACACTCATTCATTAGCGGTTTAATAACCCTCCCGACGTGATAACATCCTTTACTCCCGGCTCTGCCAGCGGAGGTGACCCTGGGGGTGGGCTGCTCATTCGAGGTGCTCCGGGGGGCACCCGGCTACTCCCGACCCAGTTTTTTGGGTGAGGAAAAGCATCTTCCCCACACGTCCCGCCACCCCCACCCACAAAAAAAAAAAAAAAAAAAAAAAAAAAAAAAAAAAAAAAAAAAAAAAAAAAAGCTCAACTTGGGTGCTCGCGTCCCTAAAAGTCGTCAGGGCGAGTCCCCCCGGGGTCCCCAAGCCTGGAGGGGGACACGGACACACTCACACGCTGCCACCCCCACCCCGGCACCACGGGTCCCCAGCCCGGCTCCGCCGCCGGAGCCCCCGGCGCCCTTCTCGGGTGATGCGGAGATGCAGGAGATGCTGGCGGTACCTCACCTGAGCGAGCCCTACGTTATTTTAAATGGCTCTAATTTCACCATTTATCTCATTTGGCCCGTAACTGCGGATTCAGGCGTCTGAAACAACCTTTCGAAACTCTGATTAGTTCAGCTTCGTTCAGTGCCTTTTCCTCCCTCTCCTTTCTCCCCGTTTTTTTCCCCCTTCTCACTCCCTTTCTGCGCGACTTTCATGCGCTGCAGATAAGATATAAAATGCTCTATCGGGATCCTGTAATATTAAAGATCAAAAGTGGCATCAATTGAAGACCAAACGCGCGGAAAACAAAGGGGAAGGCTGGGAGATGTTCATCAGCTAATTACAACTGCAAATATTATGCAAATTTATCTTGGCACAGAAATGGAGAAAGCGAGTTTAAGTGTGGAGATAATGCTGGAATATTGAATGTTCAGCTAAGGGTGGGACGCGGTCCAATAAATTCATCTGAGGGAGAACTGGTATTATATATATGTATATTCCTATCAAATCATCTACACTTCAGATCGGGGAGGGGGGGGGGATATCAAAAATTGCGGTTATAATTGATACTTGAAATTCCTTGACAAATATTACACAGAATATAGGGAGGAGGAAGAGTAAGGAAGCCGAGATTAGCGTTTGGATGGGATTTGTGAAACACCGCATATAAAACGATGAATCTACAGCGGGGAAGGGGCGGCGTGGGGTCCCCCCCACTCCAGACCCCAGGTGGGAACATTTCCCTTTAGGCAAAGGGGAAAACCAAGTTATTTTTCAGCCTCATTTTAGAAGCGGCTCTCACTTCCTGGAAAAAAGGACCGTGCTAGACCTGGTTAATGATTAAACACCGTCCCTGTGCCATGAGAGCCAGGAAGGGATGAGAAGGAGCAAAGGAAACTTAAACCAAGGCAGAACAGAGCTGCCAGCACCTGTCCCCAGAAATTTTAGCATCAGGAGTGACTGCACACAAAGGGGAAAAAAAAACCAAAACAACAAACAAGAAACCACCACCTAAACCGAAAAAACAATCGAGACGCAGCAAACTGACCACGGAGAGGATTTTAGGCACCATTTTCTCAGAGGCGGGGATGCTCTAAGCACGGGTCGGGAGCATCCCCCAGCCCCTGGCAGGGTTTTGAGGAGGTTATCCCAAACCCCGTTATCGGCTTTGACCCTTGAGGTGATTTTTGTTGAGATCAAGTTTTGGGCTGAGTTGTTCTTGTTGTGGGAATCCCTCCCTCCTCCCCTCCATCCCTCGGAATGGAGCAAAGGGGGGTTTTTCACCACAGAAAATGTTTGAAATGCAGCTTTTCCCCGCGCAGGTGAGGAGGCAGAGCCCGGCTGCTGCTCCCCTTCAAGGATTCAAACGAATACATTCAAATCCAGCAAAATATCAGCAGATCTTCCCCTCCTCAGGCAGACGAATATCAATAATTTCAGGTGAATGTTTCCCCCCACCCCGCCCTCCATCCCTTATTTCGTTTCTGCAGACAGAAACACAGCGCAGCGTTCATTTGCATACAAAGCAAAACGCGGAGTTTCTCCAGTTTATGAGAAATGCCTAA
>WEIU01015141.1:276253-305391 GCA_013389925.1 Aegithalos caudatus
AAAAAAAAAAAAAAAAAAAAAAAAAAGTAGAAAAAATTCAAAAATAAATAAAACCGGGAGAGGGGGGGTGGAATGAGCAGGAGTTTGTTGCCGGGGGGTTCCCGCGGGGGCAGCGCGGGGGCGGCCGGAGCGCCCGGCCGGTCCCCTCCTCAGGCTCCGCCTCCCCCGGGCTTATGACACTGGAACCTCCTTAAGTTGTGTCTCGCCACAGCTGTCTGTAAGCACTGAGCCGGCTGGCGCCATCCTGCTCCTTTCTGAAAGAATGCCTTCCCTGTAAAAAAAAAAAAAAAAAAAAAAAAAAAAAAAAAAAAAAAAAAAAAAAAAAAAAAAAAAGGGAGAGAGAGGGAGGAAAAAAAAGTAGGGAAAAAATTAGTGCGAGCGAGTACAATCTGATCTGATCAAGCACTTTCAGCTTCATCCCTCCTGGGTCACATACTGCTTCTCCACCAAGGTTTGTGCGGAATTTCTTTAGCAACTTGTCGCTTTTTAAATTTTTCTCTTTCCTCCTTCTCCCCACCCTCCTTTTCTCCTCATTCCTTCCTTTCACCCCCACTCTCTTCTCCCATCGCTTTACCCCCTCCTCGATTTCCCCCCTCTCCCTCCCTTCTCTTTTCCCCCCTTTCCCGGTTGCATAATAATTAATGAGCAATCAAAGTGACTCTGGGCTGTGCAGCAGCGAATGGCACAAGTTCTCACCGGCTTAAGCCGCTGGAGCTTCTCAGGTGCAAATGGAGCAAATAAAAAAATAAACAAACAACCGCGACGACCAAAAAAAAAGAAAAAGAAANTACCTTTTAGGGGTGTAGTTAAAAAAAAAAAAAAAGAAAAGCCAAAAAAACCCCCCAAACCCAAGGAAAAGTAAGAGCGGGGCGGCAGGAGCGCGGTGGGAGCTGCTGGGCTCCGCTCCGAGCCGGGAGAGAGCGAAAGAGAAAGAGGCGCTGGGAGAGGTGGGTCCAGGGCAGAGCAGGCGCTTCCCAGGGATGGCTGCCGAGGGATGGGATGGGTTTTCTCCTGCCTAAAAAGTCAGGTGCTAAAGTTCAGAACTTCTCAAGTACGTTTCTCTCCCTGCCTCTCCCTCTCTCTCTCTCTCTCTGCTCCTTCCCTTTCCTCTTTCTCGTTACAGGTGATCAAAGGAGAGAAACATCTGCAACAGAGTGGAAGAAACGAGGGGATCTCGCTTCGTAGAGAATTTTTTCCCCCGAGATTTTTTTTTTGTTTTCCCTCTTTTTTCCTCCTTTTTTATTTTATTAGGTTTTTTTTTTTTTTTCTCTTTTTTTCTCCTTTTTTTTTTTTTTTTTGTTTTTTTTTTTTTTTTTTTTTTTTTTTTTTTTTTTTTTTTTTTTTTTTTTCCGGAATCGATCGTTTATCACCACAACCCCCTACTCCCCTCCACTTTAAAACCAAACCTAACCAGAAAACATCCCCAAACTCGCCGAGCACTTTTTTTTTTTCCCCCGCCCTGCATAACTCCGGCAGCGTCTCCCGCTCCCGTCTCAAGCCCTCCGCGCCTTGCTGAAGAGGAGGAGGAGGAGGAGGAAGAGCAGCGGCAGAGCAGCCAGCTCGGAAGATGGAGGTCTCCACGGACCAGCCGCGGTGGGTGAGCCACCACCACCCGGCCGTGCTCAATGGGCAGCACCCGGACTCGCATCACCCCTCGCTTGGCCATACCTACATGGACCCCACGCAGTATCCTCTCGCCGAGGAAGTGGATGTACTTTTTAATATCGACGGACAAGTCAACTCCGTCCCGCCGTATTACGGCAACTCCGTGAGAGCCACGGTGCAGAGATACCCCACGGCCCACCACGGTGAGTGCCCGAACCGAGCCCCCGCTATCCCCGGGCCGCTCCCGGTCCTGCCCCGGGGGCTCCCGGCTGCCCCGAGCCCCCGCTGTGCCGGGCAGACCCTCTCCTACCGGCGGGGAAACTACGTCACGGGTGGATTTTGGGGTTGGCTTGTTGGAAATAAATAAAAATTCAGGCTTCCTTCCTTTCTTTCTTTCACTTTCTTTTCTTTTTATTTTTTTTAAAACTTTCTTTTTCTTTCTTTCTTTCTTTCTTTCTCTCTCTCTCTCTTTTTCTTTCTCTCACTCTCATTCTCTCTTTCTTCCTCTCTTTCTTCCTCTCTTTCTTTTTATCTTACATCTCTCTTCTTTCCCTCTCCCTATTGCTCGCCTTCTATTTCTTCCTTTTTCATCTTCCTCTTGATTTCTTCCTCTTGCCCCCTTCTCTTTCGCTTCGGTTTCTCCCCCCCTCTCTTTAATTAGGTTAACAGTTGGTGTTTTCATACTGTGTTTAGTTTTTGCACGATTAAGCTGCTCTGGGGAAGCAAAGCAAGCTGGAGAGCAGGGGTGTGAAAATGACCCCGCTGTCCTCACGCTTGGGCTATTTAATTCTCACTTGGTGAGCTTGTTAGGCTTGGGACGAAAGTTTTGCACTCATACCCAGGGCAGCACCATGGCGTGGGTTTAAAATAAGAAACTATAAAAAAAAATCTAGCCCGTGGTGTAATTAGGCATCAGACCTGGTGTGTGACTGTCCTGAGGGTCCTGCAGGAAGGTAATGATCCACAATGTGAATCTTGTTCCTGGGTCACAGCTCTTAGAAAGGTGAAATACCTGGGGGTCGATGGGGCCCAGGTCCACGGAGGGATGAGTACTTCGGTGCCATCTTTTATGAAGAAATGGAGAGATTCAGTATTTATAGCTGGAGTTTACCTGGATGGTTTAAAAATAAGGAAAAAAACCCACAAATTAAAAAAAAAAAAAAAAAAAAAAAAAAAAAAAAAAAAAAAAAAAGAAAAAAAAGGAGGGAAAAGAACAGTGGGTGGTTTGTGAAGCCGGACAATGCTCTCTGTCGTGACAAAATCTAAACCCCGAGGTTTGCAGTGGAAATAACCCCAAAATCATGGAGAAAATGGGATAAGTGGAGTGGAGATGGAGCCGAGCGGGTTCAGGAGGCTGCTCCCAGCCCTCAGCAACTTGTTGAATGTGAGCCTGCATTAGGCTCCGCTCAGTAACTGCATTGTTCTGCTATTAGTCCCTTTAAAACAATTATTTTTAAGGATCAGCAGCCTTTGTCCTTTCTTTCTTTTCTTCCCTTTTCATTTCATTTTTTTCCCCAATATATCAGCAGAAAGTGGAAATGCGGTCTCTCTGATCTAGCCTGAATATTATTTACTATGCTACTTCCTGAAGAAGATAATGAATCTTGACCCTTTCTATTCGTATAACCCACCTTCCCTTCCTTTTGAGCAGTGACTTTCAGTATTGTTCACGAGTGTCTGCTATGGTGAAAACCAGTTTGGAGCTTTTCTAGACGCACACAAGCTCCCATGCAAACATCTGTGTCCACTTTATAACTATCTGTGGCTCTATACATCCGTGTTTGCATCTCTCCTTCTGTATGTTTAGCGATCTCTGTACACAGATCACAATGCCTACAGAGGTTAAGGATCTCTAGGTGTCAAAGACTTTCCAGGGCTTTATTATCAGGCACAAACTTGCTCCCTTCCAGTTGAATAACTGTCTTTTCCATCTTACAGCCATTTGCTCAAGTTGCTGTGGATTTGGCTAGATTTGATTCTTTGGATATGTTTTTCTATTTGTTCAGAAAGGGCCGAAAATAATTTAAAATCTTAGGTACAAACCCATAGGAACATTTATATCCTAAGGAAAAAAAGATTTGACTGCGGAAATCTAGTGGATTTTTTTCCCCCCCACGAAGTCCAGGTCTGTGTATTAAAAGACAAGTAAAGTGCCCCTTGTCACAAAAAGGGTAGGGAGCGTTTCTTTTGAGGCAGTTTGGTACCCTCTGCGTGTGCCATATCATCACAAAAAAGCCATCTAACATTTCTGTGTAGCCCCATGGAAGAAGAAAAGACAAACTGAGTGGTTTGCAAAGTTTGTCAGCCCTGTTGCAAAGGTTATTAACATGTCTGTGGGCATTTTCTGTTCTTCTTCGTTTGACCAGAGAATTCCCAGGGTTTATAGCTCACGGCTCTGTTCGGGAAATCATTTTCTAGCTAAGAAAAAAAAAAAATATTTCTGCAGTCGGGACTTGGACATTTCACGCAGGATCTTTGCTTCAAAGTCTTTGTGGGATTGCCTGGAAAACGGAAAGAGTGAAGCAGAGCTCGCCAAATCCCGTGTCACAGGGCTGGCACCCTGCTTGGAGGGTCCCGACCCCAAAACCCGTTCCTCAACAGGAGCGGAGCTGCCACCCCGTGCTCTTGTAGCTTTTAAAATTTAATTTTTAAAGAGGAACGGGCTTTCTCATCAGATGTAGTTTTCCTCGCTCCCCCCGCATGCTGAGCCCTTTGGGAAGGACGGGAGGTGGTGGTGGTGGGGGAAGAACGTCCCGGGACCCCCACGGGGGGCTTTGCCAGGGTGGCAGAGGGATGTGACCGAAGTGTCTCCGTGTTTTCTCCGCACAGGGAGCCAGGTGTGCCGCCCCCCGCTGCTGCACGGCTCGCTGCCCTGGCTGGACGGGAGCAAGGCGCTGAGCAGCCATCACAGCGCTTCCCCCTGGAACCTCAGCCCCTTCTCCAAGACCTCCATCCATCACAGCTCACCGGGACCCCTTTCCGTCTACCCACCCGCCTCCTCTTCCACTTTATCCGCCGGCCACTCCAGCCCGCACCTTTTCACCTTCCCGCCGACCCCTCCTAAAGATGTGTCCCCGGATCCGTCCATCTCCACCCCCGGCTCCACCGGCTCCACCCGGCAGGACGAGAAGGAATGCATCAAATACCAGGTGTCCCTGGCCGATACCATGAAGCTGGAGTCCTCTCACTCTCGGAGCAGCATGGCCTCTTTAGGAGGAGCCACGTCCTCCGCTCATCACCCCATCACTACCTACCCACCGTATGTCCCAGAATATGGCTCTGGACTTTTTCCCCCCAGTAGCCTCTTAGGAGGATCGCCAACCGGGTTTGGGTGTAAATCGCGACCGAAAGCACGGTCAAGCACAGGTAGGGCTTTTGGCTTCTTCATCCCCGTTGCTCGGGAGAGGAAGCTGAGGGGGGGAAAAGCGGGGGGCTAAGGGATGGAGCTGACCCCTCGCTGCCCCCCGCACGCACGGACATGTGCTCAAGCGTCCGTGTGATGAGCAGCAGGGGCTGCAGCCCTCGTGGGGAACACACACGACACTTCACCTTCCCCACAGGTTGGTCTGCTAGGTTTATAACCAAATTCCCTCTTGTCCAAGCCTGGCTGGGGATAGAAACAGGCCCAGGAACTCAAACCACCCACCCGGTGCCGGGGGGCTCCGGCCCTGGGGCGACCCGGCCCCTCCAGCGCCCACGGTGCGCTCAGCTGCGGCGCCCGGGGAGGAAGCGAAACTCAGGGAATCGCAGCATTAGTGATCTCTCTGTATTTTAATAATGGTGCTAAATCCCGGCCAACTTCCCCCGCCCGCCCTCCGCCTCGCTCTTCCCAGGGCCTCTTCCCATGCGGCGCCCGGGGATGCGGGGAGGGTTTTCCCCGGGGCGGTGCGGAGAGTTCGCCCACGCAGCCCCCAGCCCCAGCCAGCTCCGTGCCAGGGGCTTTGGATCACCCACAATGAAAGTCCCCAGAAGTGTCCCCCTGGCTGCCTTTTCCCGGGGGGAGCTGGAGGGTCCCAGCTCCGTGCGCACCCCGCGGAACGGGATGCGCGGCTCCGGCTCCCGCTCCCGACGGCTGAACACAGCGGGCTTGGACGTTTGTGTGCACGGAGGGGTGGGAGTGAGCCGAGGGGAATGTGTTTGTGTGCAGAGGAAAGGGCGATTAGTCAAACTCTTTTTCCCCCTTTTATTTTATTTCTCTCTCTCNCTGCTGCGGGGTTGCCTGGCATGAATGAGATCAGTTTTCAGGGTTTTTCCAGGGTGACATTTACTCTGTCTGTCTGAGCAGGGACTGTCTCTATTTAGCTGATATGTTTGAGCTAATCCAATTATTTTCAGACTGCTGCACGCGACAGTTGCATTGTTTATCCAGCGCCAGGAACTTTAATAGAGTCCGGATGCGGCTAGAGTGACAAAAAAACCCAGACCTGTATGTTTTGTACATGAAAGCAGGAGAGAGAGAGAGATGGGGTGAAACAAAAGAGAGGGACAGAGACTCAAACAGCCCGGGAGCGGCTGCCTCGTTTAACCGGAGGGGAACAAAACGACCTGGGTATTAACGGGACCGGCTCCCCGCCTGGCCCCAGTACGGACCGGGTGCTGTGTCCGGGGTAGCACGGGTTTATTGTGGCCCCGGGCGGTGCTGAGCATCCCCCGGCGCCCGCCGGGCCGCAGCTCCCGCCGGGGCACCCACCGCCTGCGCGGTATTTTCAAACCGTCCCGGCCCCCCTCCACCCTCCCCTCTTGTTTTCCTTTTGCCACTTTCTGTTACTTTACCTTCTAGAAAGACATCTGCGGTTCGTGATAAACCAACCCCAGCAGCAACACCTATTTTTTTTTTTCTTTCTTTCTCTCGCTCTATTTTTTTTTAAATTCCTCTTTAAAAGTTGATCTTAGCAAGCTAGGAACTCCCAGACAAAGAATGTTAGAGCTGGAGAAAAAAGAGGAAGGGGGTGATTTTGCAGGATAGAAGAGGGAGAAACGGCTGCAAATGTATTTTTTTGTTGTTGTTGTAGTGGCTGGGGGGGTGTGAGAGAAGAGGGGTTCAGTGCAAAGGCTCTGGAAAAACGGTTGCCGTTTGTGGTTAGGGCACGGATGCCTCTTGCTCGAAGGCAGCACGGGCTGGGGCAGCGGGGAGCCGGCTCTGTGCTGAGCTGGCTCTGCTCTGCCCTGCTCTGCCCGGCTGAGGTCTGCCGCTGCTCTCAGGTGGGCCACGGCTGACGTTAGGTGCGGAAAGACTTCCCCCAGTAAACCAAAGAGGCAACATAAAACCTCTCAATCCTCTGAAAGTAGCTGAGAGGAAGGGTCTGCACCCTCCCAGTTTCCTCCCCCAGGCTGGGAACTGATGGGCCGGGGGAGATCTTCCCCTGCAATAGCCAGAGAGAGGATATAGAGGTGCTCAAAAAGAAGGAGAAGAAGGAGGGAAAGAACTTATGAGGCAGGTTTGGGGCTGTTTGCTATCCCAGATAGCCAGGATGGACCATCAGGGTGCAGACGTGGTTGGGAAACCAGAGGAGTTTTTGAAAGTTTTGGGTGGTGGAAGCTTAATTTCAAATTAATCAATAACAGATATTGTTGGAATTGCTATGTATTGGCTGGAACTGGGGAGATGTTTTGGGGGTTGTCTGTGATTATTTTGGGGGTCCTTGATGTGGTTTGACCTGAGGCCAGAGAAAGAGCCCTCCAGGCTCATGAACAGCCCTGGGAGTTGGTAGAGTGCTCAAGGACTGACACTGGGGTCTTCATACACATCAGAAAGAGGTGCATGGACTTAAATTCTGGATCCATTTTTTGGGGTGTAGAGGGCTGGAGGCTTCTTGCAAAGCCTGCCAGTTTTTCTGGTGCCTATGGAACCATGGGGTCTCCAGAGTTGAAGAAGCCCTTATTCCAAAGTTGAGGGGAAAGTGTCAGCCCCCCCACTTCCCCAAAGGAGTGACCTGTGGGAGGAGTGGGAGCTTCTCCATTGTCACCATCCCTCTTCCCTGCTGCTGGGACACAGGCCTGATGCTGCCTGTGGGGCAGTGCTGGGGAGGGAAATAGGATCAGACCCCACCAGTCTGTGCCAGGGACATCGTTCAGTCATGGCTTTGGACCCTGGCTTGGAAATCCTGAGCTTGGGGGAAACTGGCAGGGTCTGGCATGGCTGGGTCTCTGGGGAGGTTGTGGGGTGTTTTGGAGAAGGGGGGCTTTCCCCAACCCCTTTTATCTCTGCTTTCCCTAAGTGAACCATGTGCTCTCTTGTTTCCAGAAGGCAGGGAGTGTGTAAATTGTGGGGCTACCTCAACCCCTCTGTGGAGAAGAGACGGCACTGGGCACTATTTGTGTAACGCCTGTGGACTCTACCACAAAATGAACGGGCAGAACCGGCCCCTGATCAAACCCAAGAGAAGACTGGTGAGTCTCCTTCTATTTTATTCTTTCTTCTTCTTCTTCTGAAATTTTTGTTTCCTATCTGCAGCTCGGGATGGAACCTCAGCCTACTGATCCCACTGCGTCAGAGGGCTGGGAGGGAGGGATGCTTGGAGAGATGGTCCCAGCTGCTGTGGGCCTCAGTTGTCTGGTCCTTTTGCAAACTGCCAGACAGGTTTAAAAATCAAGATCCAGGGCTTCTTGCAAACCAGACCTGAGTTTTCAACTCCACACGGTGCTTCTTGTTGGTGACCTGAGGACGGTGACACTTTCCAGGGCTTGAGGGCAGGATAATAATTTCTCAGTGACCAAAGAGATTATCAGAAATACAGGATTTCTCCTGGGCTTTTCAAACTTCTGCCCTCCCCTTCTTCATGTGTTTCTATCCCCCTTGGCTGGTGGTGTCATGGGGAAGAGGCCCAAACTGGATCTGTGGTGTCACTGGGGCACCAGACAGACCTTGGACCTGCAAAGAGCCAGAACCATCAGGTCCTGGTGCCACTGGTGTGGCCATTTATGTCTGCCCCAACTGGGTCTCAAATTGTGTCACAAGTGCACAAGGCAGAGGATGGTGAGTGTGCAAAGCCAAGCATGTGCCCAGGCTACAGAAGTAGGAGGAAGACAAAATGCGTGGGTAAATGTTTGAAATAATAGTTACAAATCTGGTGACTGCTCTAAGCACAGGCAATGTGTTACAGCATCCCCAGCGATCTGTTCGTGCATTTCCCTGGAAGCCACAAAAAGGTCTGGAAGCTGTGGGCAAGGCTAATAAATGTGTTAAAGTGTATTTGGCAAATAATCAGACAGACCACAAGGGGAAAAATATATCAAGTGGGGGAAAAAATTATGGTCCCCGCTTGGGAAGTTATTGAATGTTTCGAATCGAGGCACGTTTGGTTTTGTCAGGATTAAAGATGTGGAAGGGCTCCTGGGGGCTGCTCAAAATGTAGAGGAAAAGCGGCTCTTGCCTCTCTGTGGAATTTCTGAGCTGATGGATGGATCTGGCCAGTTTGGTGAGGCTTGTGCCCGGCATGGCCAGACCCTGCAGGCAGGACAGGGCTGGTTCATTCGTGTTCTCCTTGAAGGTGCTCACAGCGCTGTCCGGCAGCTCTTAGCTCAGGATCAGTTTCCTCACCTGTGAGACACCCATAAAACTGTATAAACTTTATCCCCTCTGCCTCCAGGGAGCATTTGCAGGGTACATTCCCAGGAAGGGCTATGCTGTGAGGGGCATCAGCAATAACTCTGGGCATTTGAGTTTTGGGGAAGATGTGGGTTTTGCTCCTCTACCCCGCCAAACTTCCTGCATGTGAAACCTCTCCGTGCCCTCCTATATGAGCTTTTCCCCTATAGGAAAATATTTCTCTCTCTCATCTTTCACAGCCTTGTTAGAAAAAAGGAAAAGCTTTCTAGGGAGGGAAGTACAGGCTGGAATTTTGATTTTTTTTTGGGGGGGGCAGCTCTCTTGTTCTTTTCTCCTCCTCCCCCCTGGCCCTTCTGTCTTAAACACACAGCCCCCGTTTTCTTTATTTTTTTTTTTCCTCGTTCTCTCTTTATGTGTAAAGTTAACTTCCTAGGAAAAAGCTGCCGGATATCTGAGCCCTGGAGATAACTCCTAAACAACAGCTCCGTTTCCCCAGTCCAAACACACAGGAGCTTGAGCGTATCCAAACAAGCAGAGGGGGAGGCAGAATAGGAAAGCGGCTGGAAAGAGGGGGAGAGCTTTCAAAAAGTGTCTGATGGAACCACGAAAGAATGTCCCGAGTCACCCTGAGCCCGGCACATGTAAAATGAACTATATAAATAAATACATAGTAAAAGGTCATTCTTGGGGAAAAAAAAAAAAAAAAAAAAAAAGAGGAAGAAAGGAAAGAAGTAAAGAGAGACCTTGTCTTGCATTATCGCTCCAATCTTTGGGCATTTTAGTTAAAGTTACAGAAAGTTCCCCTTCTTTAAAAGCAGCTTTTGCTATATGTGAAATTTGATTTTTCTACTTCTCCCCCTCCCCAGCACTGCCTGGGAAAAAGAAAAAGAAAGAGAAACATCCCGAATGCTGTTTGCACCTATATTTATTTCCCTTGCTAAACTCTGAAAAAAAAATTAGTCAGAAGGCACCAGAGTTGGGCCTGTGATTGTATTTTCTGTGCCTGGATGTGGACGTGCATGTGGCTGTGGCTTGACTGGATCTCTCCTGCTGTGAAGGCAGGCAGGCTGGGCAAGGCTGTGCATGGAGGCTCAGGGTGGGGATCCAGCTCCTTCCCTCTGCCACAAGTTTCCTGCCTGCCCTTGGGCTGGTTTCATAGGCTCTGATCACAGCTGCACTGAAACTGATGATAGGATTTGATGGGTGGGAGAGAGGAGGAAAAGAAATCCTTAGATGCTGAGAACCCAGCCCAAGCCTTGTTAAATTCAATGGGTGTCTTTGTGAGGGTGTCCTTTAGGTGACAGGGATGAAGTCTTGCCAGCCGAGGGGGCTCAGACATCTCTGCTTCATCTCGAGGGGGAAGGTGGAAGACCTGGAGATGTTGGCAGAGGGATCAAGAACAGGCAGGTGGTACCAAAAAAGTCTTCAGCCCTCCTGGAGGCCATTCCTGTTCCTGTCACAGGCAGTGGCAGTGCCATTACTGCTGAGATAAAACCTTCCTTTAGTTTTTCTCCCATTCCCTGCCCATGCAGAGGCAGAGCTCTCCGTTTCCATGTCAAGCCAAGCTGGTTTTGGAAGGATTATAGCCAATTTCTAAGCAGGCCCATGCACATACAGTCTTATTTTAGGAAAATGATGCTTGGAGCTTTGTGGGTAAAAGCAGACGCTGAAAATGCCCCTTAATTAAGCATCTTTATTAGTACTTGGTTCCTCCAACCTCCTCAATTTCACCTCCTCATCACTGCTAGCGCTTCTGAAGCTGTGCCTTTGCTCACTGGCAGCTGTGCCACGGGCTTTGGTCCTGTAGATGATATGGGGCAGCTAATTAGTCATCCCATTACTGCCATGGCCAGGCCTGAGCCGGTGATTAGCGTCAGTGGATGCCATTGCTGGGAGCTTTACAATAGCGTTATTATTCATTGTTTCCTGCCCACTGCCGGTGTCTCCGGTAGAAGTTGGTACAGCATAAAAAGTGCAGCCTGGGACCAAAAGAACTTAAAATACTCGGCTAATGATGCTGAATTTTTTGCAAGCGGAACACAGTAGTTGGAAATGGTTTTAGAGAAGACAGTAGATGTTGTGATTTATTTGCTTATTTAATGGCAGGGTTTGTTTGAAGGCGGCGAGGTGGTGACCAGGCGTCTTTTGAATGCGCTTGCAGTAAGAGAAATTATGGTGAGCGCTGTGTAGAAACCCCAAATATTTTCAAAGGGGATGTTTCCCCTGTGTGGGCTGAGTCAAATATCACTGGTTTTTAGAAATTTCCTTAGGCTTGATTTTTGGGTCTGATAAAGGCAAAGCTGCCACCAAGAGACTCAATCCAGCCTTGTGCCCCTCCAAGCCATGCGTGCCGAGTGTCAGGAGCTGGGGGGCAGAGACCTGCAGACTCTTCTCCAGCTCTTTAGTGAGAACCTGGCTTTGCAAACTGTTTTCTCCATGCTGCATTTGGAACACATTGATTATTTCATTGTCCTAGTGATCTTGAAGGTAACCCAGTCTGGGTCCATGGCATGGTCAGGAAGTGTGCTCTTCGTGGTGGGATGCTTCATCTTCTCTGCTGGCCCTGGGATTTTTTCAAGTCCCATGTGCTGTCCCCAGCTCCTGCTTGTCATCAGCACAGAGAAGTCACCTAAAGGCCTCCTTGGAACTGGCTTGGTTCAGAGTGGTTTATGGTCAGGCAAAATGGAACTGTCCCTATGGGTAGCTTGAGAGAGCCACTTGCTGTTGGTTCGGCCACACTGTGATGCTTCCTAGTGCTCATGAGCATTGTGTTATTTATTTTTTAGACAGTCCTTTTTGTCTAATTAAAAGAAAAAAAAAAATTCCTCCTCTATCTAAAGCAAAACCAACCCGTCCTCTCTCCACCTACGCCGCATTCAATTATGATTAAAATTGCAACATGACCTAACAAGAGTTGGTATTAACGCTAAGGCTGTGCCAGTGTCCATGTTTGCATTTTGGGTTTGTTGTACGCTATCCAAAGATGCGGTATTTTCCTTTTTTTTTTTTTTTTTTTCCAATGTTGGATGTGCTACAGTGTGCGGCTGTGTGGGGTGAGGGGTAAATTTGAAACAGTAAGAGCACAAAAGAGAGCATTAAAGGCTCAGTTCTGCAAGGTGCCAAGCATTGCTATGATCTGGCAAATCGCTTAAGCACATGTTTTAACTTTAAGCACATGAGCAGTCCCATTGAAAGCAATGCATTGGGATGAAATCAGAGCTCTGGGACCGTGTCATATTGATCAAGAAGAGATAGGATGGGGATCTAAAGGTCTTTTTTTTTTTTTTTTAGGAGCTCTAGGCACTTGTATACAGGCAAACACGCACACGCTCTCACATAGCAGTCCAAAAACTCCTGTTCCTCCTTCAGTGGCAGAAGGAAAATTTGTTTGCTAAAGTTACAGTTTTTAAATGATAAGTACGAATTTATGCATGTGAAAGAAGAGCAACTTTACTAAATTTGACTTTGCTAAGTCATTATCACAGCTGACAAAAAAAGCTTCTGCATACACTTTGACACGTAGATTTTTTTTCCTTGTTCCTACCCCTTTATAAAAAGGTAAATTCTTCTTTCGGGCTTGCTACCAATCCTTAAATAAACATGAAGGTTTGGGCTGAGAAAAGGGCGTAATTAAAAAGTTGGGATTCTTGCTCTTTGCCACAGTGTTATTTCCGATCTGGAGCCTGTCTGCTTTGAAGCTGAGCTGAGTTTACGGGGCCGGGCTGCGCTTGCGGTCGTGCCCGGAGAGCAGCTGCCCACCCGGGTCTCACCCTGCGCTCGCTGGAGCCAGAGTGACTCATGCCCTTGACTCCAGCAATTGTCAGTTCAGGCCCTGACTGCAGAATTAGACCCCTGGGGGGTCTGGGAGAATTAAGATGGAAAGACGTGTTGGCATTTAAATAACATTTTCCCCTCTGGAATGGGCTGTGCCAGCACTGCTAATTTTGATGAGTTCTATCAGAGGTTGAGGCACCCACTTTTAGGATGCCCTTTGGCACCTGATTCAGTTCACATATAATTTGGGATTAAAGTACCTTGGGGATTTTTTTCCACAATTATTATTTGTTCTCACAAGTCAGTTTCTGGAGGCCTCTGCTGATGTGCGCCAGTCTTGCAGGGTTGATGTTTTCTTTCTCAGAAATTTTGCTGATTGCATTTTTTTTTTTTTTTTTTTCCTAACATGGATGTTTTTCTCTCCTCTTTCCCTCCTTCCCACAGTCTGCAGCCAGGAGGGCGGGCACGTCCTGTGCAAACTGTCAGACCACCACTACCACCCTGTGGAGGAGAAATGCCAACGGTGATCCCGTCTGTAATGCCTGTGGGCTCTACTACAAGCTGCACAATGTAAGTGTGACTGTAATACTCAATAATGGGGCCTCAGCTTCGGTGCTCAATGATCCAAACTCTTCCATAACTTGAGGATTTCCAGTCTCGGGTGGTGCCGAGACCTCTGTTATCCCTTTGTGGACCTTGGGGTTTGGAGCGATGAGTCGTCAGCCTTTCAAACGTAGCCTCTCCAACTTGGGGAGGTATAAAACAAGGCTGTCCATGGGTAATGTTAGAGCTTTTCCATGTCTGAGCCAAGAAAGGAGGGGTGGGTCAACACAGAGAGACATTATCTGCTGCTGATTGGGCTCAGAGAGTTGGAAAAGACAACGCACTGTCCTGCAAGCCGATACCCCTCCTATATGTAGCTTGGTTCCTCCAGCGAATACAAACTCTGGAAAAAAAGAAATACATGCCAGAAACTATTTAGATCATTCTTGTGTTTGTGGCTGCCTTTGTCCTGTCCCCAAAGATGATTTATTTAGGCCCTATGTTTGTGCTGGTTGATGCAAACGAGTCCCAAACCAAAAAAGGACTTGGTTTAGTTAGCGGGTTGCAGAGTCTGCTCAACCTGTGATGTGAATTTTAAAGCATCTGTCATGGAAAGGAAAGAGAAATTAAATGAAGTGGCTGGCAGATTTAATCTAATATCTCCATGCAAAGCCAGCTTGCAGGAACCAGGGATATGTGCTCCAGGGAAAGAGCTAAAGGGACCTGAAAAGTCTTCTACTGAATAATACTGCTAATAAAGGAGACTTAAGGCTATTCCTGTTCCTCTCATTCCACATGTGGCATTAGAATAATTATTATGTCAAAAGAAGGAGAAGACTTGCAATTTCTCTGCTTTAATATTTTTTTTCCACTAGTGGTTGATTGCTTTGTGTTTGGTTTGGAAATCTGGGGCTATGTTTTGCCCTAATGTCTGCCCATGCAAACACATCAAAGACGTATTGGGTTTCATGGGGCATCCAGCCCTTGTGGTATCTCAGTCCCTTCCATTTGTTATTTCAAGCTGTTTGGTTTCTTAGGATGAGTAAACAAGTTTGGATTAAGTAGGAAAAAAAAACAAAAAAACCCCAACAAACAACCAGACTAATCTTTCACCTGTTTCATGGGAGGCATCTCTCTTGGGAAAAAAGCAAAATGCGTTTACCCTTTAGTGGGCAGGTGTCTCAGCACGCTTGGAGTCTCATGTAGCATGTAAAGCTTGTTGTCAAACTCTCAGTGTGATCACTGCAAACAAATGGGTTGGACCCAGAGTGAAAACTCTCAGAATATCGTGAGAAAATATTCTGTTTGCTATTTCCTTGGCAAGAAGGGATCAAGGTCAGACAGCTCCACTGAGGAGGAGATCTATGCTTGTGCTCTGTTTCTATTTTTGCCTTGTAACCATCAGTGGCAGGACTTAAATCGTGTAGTTTGGGAAACCTCTAAGGACCTGCTCCTCCTGTAGCCAGCAAAGCCCTTTGAAGAAAATAGTTGAGGCTGGTGGATGCCTCTGTTTCAGTGGGATGTCTTCTACCCTTGAAGACAGTGTAGTTCCTCCCCACGACTGCAAAAAATGGCAGGATGATGAGTTACGATGTGTCTACTTCCATTGTAGACATCTGACTGGAGAAATCTTGTCCTGAAGTGCTTAGAATGGTCTCTGAGTTCTCCAGAGATGTGCCTGCATGAGCACATCCTTTTCTTTTTTGCACTAACACTGCAAACCCAGTTGGCCTGAATTGACCTCTAGATCCACTGTTTAGGGAAAGGTCGATCCAGCTGTGAAATTTGTGACATGGGGCAGGCCTTGAGCACATTGGAACCATTTTCATATTCATTAAAAACACCAACAGCCGCTAAAAAGCTCAGCACAGCTACTTACCAAAGTCAAGTAGTATCTTGCCTTATGAGCAACTCCATTAATGGATCCTGCTTAAATGAAACCCCCAGAGGACTGAGATCCTGCGTGCAACAAAATAACCAGGCAAGGATACTAAAAATCAGATGTGAGTGGGTAGATCCTTTTTAAAAATTATTTTATTAAAGTATTTAGTAAAGTATTTGCTAAAGCATTTGGTATTTAGTAAAGTATTTACTAAAGTATTTAGTTATGACTGTGGTGAGAAGTGTGGTCCTGCTCCCTGTGTGTATGTTATCTCCTGATTTCCATCAGGAGAGGGGTCAGAAATAGAGAGGCTGATTGTAGCATGTCCCTCCCAAGCAGCTGTCAGCATAGATGTTGGTGCCAGTGCCAGTGGAAGGTCTTTGGATGCTTGGAAGTTGACTTAACCCTGTTTCAGGCTAGGCTGTAGCAAATTCCTGTCTGCTGTTTTATCCATCCGCCCTCCCCATTTTTTCTTTTCTTTGGATTTAATGAAATTTTCTGGGACCTTAACATCATTAGGATATTTTAATGGATTGATCTGCAGTTGAAACTTACCCAGATTTTATGTCCACACCGGGAACGATTGCAGTGAAAACACTAATTTTTTTTTCCATGGTGTTAATTTTTTCATGGAGCTATATCAGTTTGTTTTACTGTTGATTCCCACAGCTTAAGCAAACCCATTTGTCAGTAGGCTATAAGCAATAATCATAATAGTCTTGGGGTGCATTTAGTGAAGCTGTTGGCATTCCTCCCACTGACTTCAACAAGAGCCGGCTCCATTAACACCAGTGTTAACAATGACTAATATTTCACATTGATATGGTGCCTTTCATCCCGTGGCATCCCAGAGTGCTTTCTAAGATACAGCCAGCCTGGAAGATTAACCCAACGTTGTAATGACTATGTCTGAAGGATAAATCCACTTCAGTGACAGGACCTTATTGAGGTCAATGGCAAAATCCCATTGTCTTCAGTCAGAGCAAGATCAGACCTATAATGGTTAAGACTATCCCCTGGATTTGATCTGTTGAATATGAGGTTCTCATCCTTGTTATTTTAGTCCTTAGAAGTGGGATGAGCATTTGCACACTTCAGGGATGGGTGGGAGTGTATACCTTGCTGGAGGTGCACAGCAGTCTGGCCTGGGCCCATAGAAGTGAGTGATTTGCCATTATTTTTGGCAAAATTCATCAGAAAAGGCCCCTTTCACAATACCCTAAAGCAGGCCTATGTGTCTCAAGAGCAGAGCAGTCAGTATTTTGCATATGATAAAACAAAGAGCATAATTCCTGCCCATAATTAATTGGCTCCATCTGAAATTAATGAATTTCATATACATGCGTTGGGCTGGTTTAATTTTAATTTAGCATGTGTTTGTCATTTTTATCAGAATGAATTTTCACGGAGAAGGTCTTCCCTCCGGGTCTTTCATTTCTCTACCCCAGAAACAGAGATGGGTCCTTGGCTTTGATGTTTTGGGGACCACTTTAACCCTGCTGTGACTGGCCTTTGAAGTCGCTGGAAAAAATTTCCAGCTTGCTGCTTTGACTGTGCTGGTTCCTGATATTTATCTGAGTCCTTATCTCTTTGGCTCTTGGGTTGGTTACCTGCTTGGAGTGTGAGTCCATTTACACTGGGATGATGTGGCCAGGCAACAGCTTGGAGAGCAGCTCTGACCCCAGCTGTGGGACTGGCCATGGCTTTGTCACCATCCTGACACAGGGCTGGTGTTCCCATCCCTGAGTTTCACACCAAATCATAGCCTGGGCCATCCTGTTCTTAGAGATTGAGTGAAACAGGAGAAGGAGTTGCTTTGGGGAAGTGTTCACTGTCTGGTGGGATGTGACACCAAGCAAGGGTCAGGACCTTGGGCTTGTTCAAAACCCCAGCACAGCCCCAGTCCCGCCACCAGGCTTATGTCACTTTGCCACAACCAGCTCCCAAGCTTGAAACTTTTCTGCTTCAACTGGAAATTGGTTCTGGCTGCCCCTTTGCTCATGATAACAGATCCTTATTTGAAGCTGGTGGGGATGAGGCTGTATGTGCCTCCCAAAATCTGAGCTGGATTAATCAGGGATTGAGTCCTTTATTGATGCTGCATCGTGGTGCTCTCTTGGGACTTCTTCCTGGCTTTGAACCTGGGCAACATATCCCTGTTAAAAACTTAAAACAGGCAAAGCTTTGCAATCCCAGTCATTTATCTGGAGCAAAGGGCCATCCTTGTGTGTGCATCCTCAGCCCCTCAGTGAGGACAGAAAGCCAGGGAAGTGGGTTATGTTGTGTTTGGAACCCACGATGTTTTAAATTTTGTTTGTTGCTGCTGCAGGGCTGTTGTTGGGCTGCTCATGGGCAGATTCTTCCCTCCTACCTTTAGCTGTTGGCAAGCAGGGCTGCTCTCTCCAGCTCCCTTTATCCAGAGGCAGAGGAATCAGCCTTTTATTCACCCATTTTTAGGTGAGGTGAAGGCTCTTGTCACTGATGGTTAAAAGAGCCTGGGGTCACAAATTCAGACTGGAATAACAAACTCTGGGATGCCTAAACCAGAGATGAACCTGGTCCTTCCTCTCCCCATAATTCCATCTTTGCATGTAACAGGGAAATATTTTATCCTAGCTTCCCTGGGGAGAGAAATCCAGGAATGATTCCCATGCTGTGAAAAGGGACCAGAAAGGGGCTGAGGAGCAACAAATGAAACTGCTGTGATCTGGAAGAAGGGAATGCTTTGTTCCTTGTGCTGATTTATGGTCTTATGGACAAAGAGTTGCTCAGGACCCTTGCAGGGACATCTTTTCATTGTACTTCACAGTAGATCCTGGTGGACACTGGATCCATTTTCTCTCCCTTTTGTAGAATGTCCATCAACACCATCACATGCTCACGTTTATTTTGAAAAATGGCTCAGCCTCAGGGTGATTTGCTGCCTTCTGCTATAGGTGAAGTCCTGCAGAGGAGCCAGAGCAAGACCCATTTACATTCTCAAGCCCAGATTTTTAAGGTTGTTTAGGGATATTGGAGGCATAAATCCCTTCCCAAGTGTGGTTTGTGGGAGTTTCATGTCACCTGTGCTAGTCCATGTTGTGATGCTGGGTTTCTATGGAGTATGGAATCACAAAATCATGGAATATTCTGAGCTGGAAGAGACCCACTAGAATCATCAAAGTCCAGCCCCTGGCCCTGCACAGGACAGCCTCAAGTAATAAGAATAATAAGAGCTTCTTACATGATGTCCAACAGATCTTTTGCTACCATTTCCTAACCCTGATGGATGCATGGATGATCATTTCTGCTGTGTAGTGTCATGAGGAGAATTTAATGTTTATTTTCCCTGCAGATGCGTTTGTATGCATGTAGAAAATACTTTCTCAGCACAGATACCTGTTTCAGCCCCCCCTTAAAAAAAACCGGGAAGCCTTTAGAAATAAAATCAGATTAGATAAAGAAAACCAGAAAGGATGATCAGAGGAAAATCTTTGGAATGAAGAAAAATAAGACAAATATCTGTCCCTTTTGTGAAGAGCTGCCCAGCTTCCTAATGGAGCTGTGAAAGCTTGAGACCCCTCATAGCACTGAAATCCCAGCAGTTCTTGCTGCTAATGGTTTTAGATCAGACAGGAAGCCTCAGGGTGAGACGGTGTCTGTGGGGAATATTTCCAGGAGGTAATGATTGGTTTCATACCTAAACACGGTGCAATTACCTAATGTGCAGATAGTTGAAATTTTTCAGCTGCTGTGAATTATTCGGGTATGTTTTGCTCCTGTGTGGCTCTGCCAGCAATTTTCTGTCATCTTGTCTTCAGAAATTTCAGATGAGCTTGGGATTTCCTGAAGGGATCTGAATTTTTGGGATGGAAATGGAGAGGTTGGGTAGCCACGGCACGAGGGGAAGGAAGGGGGCTGTGACCAGTTGGTCCTGCTGGGGTGGGGAATGGGGTACATGGATCCCATGGTGATTTGGGGAGAAGGGATGGAAGCACAAAAAAAAATAATTGATTTTTGTTTAGATTAACAGACCCCTGACTATGAAGAAAGAAGGAATTCAGACCAGAAACCGAAAGATGTCTAGCAAATCCAAAAAGTGCAAAAAGGTCCATGACAACCTCGAAGACTTCCCCAAGAGCAGCTCCTTTAACCCTGCCGCCCTCTCCAGACACATGTCCTCCATCAGCCACATTTCACCTTTCAGTCACTCCAGCCACATGCTGACCACACCGACACCGATGCATCCTCCATCCAGCCTCTCCTTCGGACCTCACCACCCTTCCAGCATGGTCACTGCCATGGGTTAGCAAGAGACTCCCCTGCTGAATGCTTACAGTCTCAAAATGAGATTTACTTTATATACTTACTTGCATTTTTGCAGGCGTGTGGTTATGGGTCTGACATCCCGCATCAAATGGGAGGGGGAACAAAAATAAAAGAATTTAAAAAAAATTAAAAAAAAAAAAAAAAGCTTTTTGAAGGCATAAGAGAGAGAGAAAAAAAATTAAAAATGCAGAAAAAAAACTACAAAAAGCACAAAAAAGGAAAAAAAAAAGAAAAAAAGAGAAAAAAAGTAAAAAAAAAAAGTTTTAAAAAAAGTGATGTTTGCCACTTTTTAAAGGAACTCACTATGGCGTCTATGTATTCTTACCCACTGAATCTGGATACCATTTGTGAATAAGCCATTCAGAACTTGCATTCCCTATTGGACAGGATCTCTAGTGCTGTGAAAAAATAAAATAAAATAAAATAAAAAACGCTGAACATTGCATATAACTTATATTGTAAGAAATACTGTACATTTGAGGAAGACTTTATTGCATCTGAGGAGCTGTAAAGAAAAAAAGGCATGAAGGACTCTGAGAGAATTTTTTTAAAGGAAAAGAAAAAAAAAAAAAGAAGATGGGAGGACAATTTAAAAACCAGAAAAACAAACAATGCAGACCAAGAGGAAACGCGGTCTTACGAACAAATGGACCAACTGCCAGTCATGTCTTCTCCTTTTATTTTATTTTGTTGTTTTTTGGTTTTTTTTTTTTTGGTTGGTTTTCATTTTGGTTTCTTTTTTTCGTTTCCGGGGAGGGGGAGGGGGCTGGCTAGAACGGTTTTGATGATGCATTAACTAACTAACTAACTAACTAAATAACTAAATAAATAAAACCTGTAGGGAGATCATTCATTTTGGGCCACGGGCCTTTTACATAGGAAGTACCAATGGTGTCAGGCAATCAGTGTTAACATGCGGACATTGCCAACAAGGGGGTTTCAGATAGCCATTCTCCAGGTCTATACGCATTGTGAACAAGTTCCTGTAATTGTTGTTTGTATGTATAATTCAACGCACCAAAATAAGAAAGATGTAGATTTATTTCATCCTATTATACAGACTGAATGGTTGTACAAATTTATTTACTGCTAGTGATAAGACCTGCCTTTTTTTTTTTTTTTTTTCGGTTTTGTTTTCATATTTTTTCCTCCTTTTTTTTTTTTTTTTTTTTTGGAGAATAAACTAGATTAAATTCTGTTGACTTAACAGTGTTTTGTGCTTGGGGGTGGGGAAAAGGAATATTTTTCTTTCTTTATTAATTTTTCTTAGAGTTTGTTTGGATGGTATTTATTACATAGTTACCACGGGTACGGGAATGTGTGTCTCTGCGCTCATGCTGACAGCCAAAGCAATGTTTGCAGTGGCTTGATTTAAAAAAAAAAAAAAAAAAAAAAAAAAAAAAAAAAAAAAAAGAAAAAAAAAAAACCACAAAAAAAAGNAAAAAACCCTCAAAAATAAATGGACTGCATGTTAGTGTAACCCCACTGTCCAGTGTGTGCTCCCTGTCCCTTGAATCGCAGCCCAGCCGCTGCCCCTGCGTGATTTCGGGCTCCCAAGTGGGATGGGTCCCTTTGGGTCTCAGGAAACCATGACCAAACTGGTGTTGAGGACAATTTGGGACTGGGATAAGTGCAAATGTACAGCAGGGTCCTTATGATCCTGGCTGCTTTTAACAAAAGGAAAGGTTTTGGACAGGAGATGGAAAAGCACATTCTGCTCTGTCTCATTGGGTACTCGGTGGTAGATCAAACAAGCAACAGTTGAGATCTTGATGTGAAATCAGGATGGACCAGGTCTGCCCTTGTCTTGGAGGAATGGGCAGAGTCCATTATGAAAGACTGGGTTTGATGAGAGAGGAAAATTCACAAAAATTCCAAGGCCATTAGCCAGTCCCTTCCTGCAAGAGCTCTCTTTGAAACAGCACAGTTTTAATCAATATTACTATTGATAACAGCAGAGTTTGGCTCTTATTGTTTCATTTCTGGTGGTTTAATCCTTAGGAAATCCTTTTAGTTTTCAGAGTTTACTCATCCAGCTTCTTTTTGCTATCATATGGGTTGGGAATTCACCTTCAAATGAAGGGTTAAACTTCTTATCAAACCATTCTGTTTGCTGGAGATTTAAGCGTGGTGTGATAAGACAGAGGTTACCAAGGCTGTGAGAAAATGCTTGAAAAATCCCAAACAAAAATACAACCCCCAAATATAAAAAAAAAACCTCAACAGACCCGACCTGCAAATTATTTTTATGTTTTTAATGCTGAGTGAAATATTTCACCCAGAAATATGCATAACCCTGCCTTTCAGGGCCAGGTGGATGGAAAAATATCATCACATCTGTCACAGCTGTTTGAACCCACTTCCCCTTGGGTGATCTCTGGAGGGAGGGGTAGCAGTGGCATGGTCTAAGCTGCTGCTACAAGGTGGTTCACATGGGTGAGGGTGTTTCATGTAACTAAAAGAAACCAAAAACACTTCAAAACTTTCAGGATTATTATACTGAGGTCAAAGAGTTGGTGATTTGGGAATGGGGGAGGAGGGGCAGAGGATTGACCTTAATTTGGGCTCTTTCTCCCCTCTTTCAAAACAAACCTAGTTGAAGTATGCCTACCATAAAGGAGGATTTGGCAGATGGAAGTGGAACAGGCAGTAATCGTTTTGTAATGTTGTATATTCTTCCCTTTCTTCTCTGTTGACAAAAATGTGTAAAAAAAAAAAAAGTCAGAACAAATGGTACACATTTAAAATCTTATGTTAATCACCTTTCTGCTTTCTCAATGAATATTTTAAGCATAAAGACTAAATGTCGAAATAAAACAGAGTGAAGAATTACCGAGATGCACATGGAGATCTTGTTGGCTCCTAATTAATCATCTGTGAACTATAAAGCTATTTTCAATTAGCCTGACAAATCAAAGGAAATAATCATATTTGCTGATATTAAGCTTGAGAGATTATTATTTTTTTAAATTCGTAATGCTACAACCTTTCCCTTCTTTTGCTCCTCAACAGATTGCAGTTGGACTAAAATATTGATTCCAGGACCTCAGCAAGGGCAAAAATTCAAGGAGGATTTGCATGGCAGAATTTTGCAGTCGTCAATTATTGTGTTATTTTCCCATTTGCCATAGATGGAACTGGCTCCTGAGTTTCTCTCTCTTTTTTTCCTCAAAAGTGGAAATGTGTTCTTGCAGTTTCCTTCTGATGTTGTTTCACAGGTCTTAGGGGCATTGAGTGAAATGAAGCAGGATTGGGGCCAGCCCAGAGAATGAGCATCCTGTAAAGGACACAAATGGAGACACTCTGTCTGCATATGCTCTAGGAAATATATACATTTTGTCTAGAGACTTCTTACATCAATTATCTTATATTTCAATGTCAGGAGGAGGATGAACAGAATCCCTAAGATCACATCCCCCCAGCTACCACATAAGATGCTAAAGTAACATTATTGTTCTATCAGTTTCTCAACTAATTTTTATTTTTTAGTATTTTATTCTCTTTGACCAAATATCCCAGAATTTTAATGTCTTGAAGGATTTTGTTTGTGTTTGTGCTTATGCTTTGTGTTTCCTTTGTTTTGTTTGTTTGCTTGGGCAGACTTTTATTCCTTCTTTCTTTCCCTATAATGAGTAAAATCTGATTTACAGAAAAAGATGAGAACTGTTGTTCTTGGACAAAGACCTTGTTAATGACCACTCTGCCTTTCTTCATTGCTGAGTTTTCAGAGAAGAGCTGATGATGGGCAGGTTGGAGCAGGAAAACCTTCTGAGTCATGGCTCCACTTTGGTAATCTATATTGTGCAAAAAACACCATGGAAATCGTTAGTGGAGTTCAAACCTTGTGGTCTTTTTGCAGGCAAAATTCCTTTTGGAAATTTGAGTGAGTAATAGCTGCTGTGTCCATTTGTATGTTGCAGCTACATTTTACTCCAAGCAAAACTCCATTGACATCAGTGGAAAGATTCCTAATGGGCAATGCAATGAGACTTGAATAATACATCCTATATACTATTTTCAACCTTATCACCTTGATTTATCCAGCCTACAGAAGAGGCGACTGAGGAGAGGCCTCACAGCAGTCTACAGCTTTCTCACCCAAAGGAGATGTGCAGTGGCAGGAACTGGTGCAGCCTCTCTGGTGAAATGACTGAAACCTGACTCAGGGCAGGTTTAGGTTGGATATTAGAAAAAGGTTCTTCACTCAGAGTATGTTTGGGCAGTGGTCACAGCACTGAGCCTGGCAGAGTTCAAGGAGTGTTTGAACAATGCTCTCAGGGCACATGGTGTGATTTTTGGGGTGTCCTGTGCACAGCCAGGAGCTGGACTCAATGGTTTCTGTGGGTCCCCTCCTATGCAGGATATTCTAGGATTCTAGAACCTCAATTAATGTTTTAGCTCTACTGTTTCCATAGTGGTACATGTGTACACACAGCTGTTGTGATACTGAAGGGATATTTTTAAGATTACCAGCCTCAGTGCTTTGAAGTTGAAGAAAATAGGAATGCTGCAAGTAGCACAATCTGCAGACTTTTAATTCTTATCCTGTGCTTTTGAATCACAAGTTGGCTTAGGATGCATCTAGACCTGCATTTAGATTCAGATCAGCAATGTGATTTTGAAATTATTTCCTCCAAAGTGGAATGGAGTGGTGAGATTTTACCTTGGCTCATGAAGCATAATTCCTTGGACCTCCATTTTTTTCACTCATCTCAGGCCTCAGGGCCAGAATAAAACTACACTGAAGTTACGCCCCCCCAAAATATGGTCTTTGAGTCCTCAGCATGGGTTGTTTTCCCCTCCAGAATCACTGGTATTTCTAATGTCCACAGACTCATAGACCACAAGTTCTCATACTCCTTTTTGGCCACTGAGACTCTTGATTCACTCAATCCTGGTTTTAATCTGGGGAAGAATCAGGGTAGGTGATGAAGGAACAAGAGGGAACACGTTTTGTTTTTTGTAAAGCTTAGGAGGTATTTGGGATAACAAACCAAAAGAAGTTCTTATTGGAAAAACCCTGTAAACTAAGCTTTTAAAATGTCCTATTTACCCCTACTTCTTCCTATTTACCCCTTCCACAGAGATTCTATATGGCATTGAAAAACTTAATCCAGCCTTGCAACATGGAAACAGGTACTAAATGTGTGATCATCATTAAGATGCCAAATTCCACACCCTGAATTCTGTTTTGTGGGTGCAGAACTCTCAGTGGTATCTAAAGCCAGAGTCTCACCTGTATTTATCCTTCAGAATATCAAATATCAGATTCTTTAAAACTAAAATATTCATCTCAATCTGAGCTGCAAATCCAGTGCTGAACTTCTTCCACTTCCTCCCATCCCTAAATCTGGGGAGAAGATATGTTTGTTATGAAGATAAATCCATCACTTGTGCAGAGTTTGGATGCAGGTTGATGAGCACCATGGAAAACCCATCAGCTCTGATATGTCTGCAGGAAAGCAGGAGGGAGGAGTAAGCAAAGTACAGGTCCATGGCTCAGGAAGGACAGTGTGCTCTGTGCTCTGAATGAGGTAAAGGAAAAAACCAGGTGTGAACAACAGAGGAGGAGAGAGGGTAAATAATTCACCCTGGTGTTTCCTAACATTTTGGTGGCTTACTTTTTAATCTTCACACCTTTTTTTTTTTTTTTTTTTTTTTTTTTTTTTTTTTTTAAATGCAGTTTTTGATTGCATTCTTCTGTAGAAATACACGTGTACAGTGATAGGTGGGTACTTATGGGTGGTATGGACTCCATACCTTGTCACTAAGGAGATGGAATGTGTGTTGTGCCTGTGCACAGGTGTGTCTGTACCCAGAGACCTGGGGGCCCCTGTGTCACCTGTCTGTCTGTGCTGGCTCTGTGTGTGCCTGTGTGGATACCTAAGCTACAGCTCTGCAGAAACCAAGGCACAACACAAATGTATAGCAAATTTATACCTGTTTCATACAATTCCCTGAGGCTGTGCAGGCTCCTGGGTGGATGTTGGATCACTCTATTGTAGAGGTATATTTCCCTTGTTATAAGTTTAAATTAAGGCTTTGACCTGAAGCTCAACTCATTTTTTTCTCTCAAGGTACAAAACACCTGGTTATTTAACCTGCCCTTTTACATTTCCACTCTGGGTTACTGTCGACTGCAGAGGCACTGAAATAATTAATGAAAACCTGTCCTCTGGGAAGACAGAAGTGACTGAAATGCTCAGGGAAAGTTTGCTTGCAAGCCTCACATGCTGGTGCTCATGCTAACATGGATAATTAGTGAACCACCTGCATGCATATTTAGACTTAGCCCATGACCATTTAAATTCCCAATTATTATTGCATGGCAATATTACAGTGCAACTGTTCATTTCACTGTTTGTGTGTTAGAATCACATTAACCTTCTTCAACTTCTTGAGTGGATAACTCTTTTCCTGCTAAATCACAAATCACCCAGGGCATAACTCAGGGTGGTCCTGTGGCTGCAGGTAGCACAGTTGTCTGCAGACCTGGATTTCTTTACTCCAAGTGAGAATACAATCCTTCAGCTCCAGTTCTGCTTTTAATTGCACTCTTCCTTGATATTCACCAGTCATAGAGGAGCTTCTTCTCCCAGCTGCAACCATAGGGAAAAACTAAGAAGTCAGAAGAAATGGAGAAGTTGCAGTATGGACTGCTGTGATTGCAGAGGGGTGACAATGCCTTTTGACACTGGTGGTTTGTTCCCCCACATGCCAAGACTAGGGCTAGGGAGGGCAGAGGATCCCTCTCTGCAAGAGGTGAAGTTGCCTCCCTGGCAAAACCTCAAGCCAGTTACAGAAGGTCATCCCTCTTCTCCATGCATGCAGAAATGGTGGCTGACGAATTTACTTCCTACAGCGTCGCACTGGAGCAGATTTATAGATTCTGTGATAAATTTTAAACTATATTTAGGGACTCTGAGGAAACAGTAATGAATAGGCACAGGTCCTGAACTGTTATTCTTGATTGCAGCTGCTTCATAATAGACTTTTTAAAAAAGTATCAGTATGGGACAGGAAGTGGTGTGGAATATAAAATTATGCTGAGCCCAGAGAAAGGAGGATCCTCAAGTAAGAATTGAACAAGACCCATGGGAAAGCCAAAAATGAGAAAGGAGGGACTGAACATATGATGGATTTCTGAACAGTCACCCAGGGTCTTTCCATTAATAGCAGGCAGGATGTTTTCCTTTATGAAAACCCGATTAAGTTTGTCAGACACTGATAACCTTTCCATAAGGATTTTCATTCTGTGTACTGGATGCATGGACGTAAAAGGGATATTCTTGCCTATTAATTTCCGTAGGGTGACTTTTCTACAAAATCCTGGACATCCAAAAAGAGTTATGCTTCCATCTGCTCCTGCCAACCTTATTTGTATTTAGGAGACCTTTTCCAAAGGGGTCATGGGAGAGGAAGGTGAAAGCCTATGGATTTGATGACATATATTTGTCCCTGTCATCTCTGCCTTGGTGCTTCATGGATGTCACATAGGAAAGGTTGTTTTTTGTTTTATAGAGATGTCCTCTTGCATCAAGAGATGTAAAACTGGTGTGCAGGCTCTGCTGGGAACGTATTTCCTTATCACTTCATTGGAAAATTGACTGGAAGTTTTATAGCACAAACCTTGAGCAGCAAATTCTGTATCTCTGCCCTGAGTTGTTTCAGTGTCCTGCCTCTCAGCTCTTGCCCTTGGAGTGGACAACACCCAGGTCTTCCTTGGCTTCTGGCTTTAACAGCAGGTCTCAGATTTCACTTGCCTGTGGTGCAGAGGATATCTGCCCAAAGTGTACCTGAACTGTCTGAGTGGAAAGAGTTGGTCTCTGGAAGATTTCTTTTGTTTTTTTTTTTAAGAATTGAGACAGAAGAGAGATAGGAGGCAACAAGCTTTTCAAGCCTCCTGGATTCTCAAAGACCTCAGGATAGTCAAGCATTTAAGTCCTTGTTTTACTGGAGTATGATAGGTCAGCACAGAGTGACTAAGCAGCTCAGACACGATTTATGATGTTTGGAGAGATGAGGAAATCCAATGTTTTCACTGAATTTTCTTTCCATTCCCTCTGGTCTACTTGATCCACCTCTCTGACATGATGTCATGCATCTTCACTGTGCCTGTAGAGCGAATAGCTCTCCAAATCAAATCTGTCTTCAAACTTTGATGACCAGGTCTTTGTGCCAGTGTTGCTAAAATCAGTTGCCAGGTCTCATTCTCTGCTCAGTCTCAGGAACTACGGAATTTTCCCTTCAGGCTATTGGATAACCAAATTTTCTCTCTTCTCCACCATAAATCTCCTGTCTTAGGAGTGAGCCATTTTTCCTTTAAGGCACTGGAAGTCTGTAGTCACTGAAAACCCAGGGACATGGAAAGGAAAACATCTATCATGCCTATAGAAGTTTATTGATTTTGATAAGTGCTCTGGCCAAGATTGATCCATATAAACATATTCCTACTGTTGCAGGATAATCAGAAAGATTTCCAGGTGCTTTTAAATAGCTCTGTAATGTAATTTAAACATAATCTTTGACAATTTTTCAGATTGATGACTTATGGCTTAGGAACCTGGGTAGTTTACATTACCTAGATGGGGGATGTGCCTTCTCCACAGTGTATGGGTATAGAGACATTTGTGCTCCCATTACCTGCAGTATGGGATTAGGAGCAGTGTGAGACTCACACATGAGTCTACAGGAGCTATAGCACTTTCAAACATATCAGGTGATGGGGTGAGCACCCACAAATGTGGTCAGATTGACTTTCAAAACAATTTATTCTGCATCCCTTTAGCTAGACCAAAGTGAAACCTTTCCTGAGCATAAAACACATGATCTCAATTCAAAAGACCCTGCACTTGAAATACCTGCTTCTTAATTTCTGAGTCTATTCCCCTGCCTCATATAATCCATCCTTAAGACCTCTAGTCTTTGCTACTTGTGTTCAGCAATGCACCTTGAAGCATTAAGTGCAGCAGGATAGATTCAGTTGATTCAGCAGTTGATTCAAAAATATGAATCAAACCAAATCCTGATCTTATGGAAGAGGTGGCTCCTGAAAAACCCCTCTCCCCTCCCCTGAGGTGTTGATGGAAAGCTTCCTGCCTCATTTGTTGGCTTTGGCAGAGCCCTGAGAGTGAGGGTTGGATTTCCTGGGCTGTCAGCCATTCTTGGTCCTCAAATGAACCGACAACCTGTTACAGATGATCAATAGATGCCATTGCCTGCCCTGGAGTGTGAGGCTTTTCAAAAAGAAACTCCCAGGAGGAGATTCAAGCCTGGGATGTAATCTTGACCACATTCTGTTGACATTCAGTGAGAGGCAGTTATGAAGGTGGAATCTTCCTTCCAAATGTTCACAGCACATGTGCCTCAGGCAATGAAAAAACAGATGAAAAAGAGCTGTCAATTCATCTCTGTCATTGTTAGATATTTTGTTTGGTTGGTTGGTGGGTTTTTTTTTTTTTTTTTTTTTTTTCTTTT
>WEIU01015141.1:308605-332534 GCA_013389925.1 Aegithalos caudatus
CTCCTCTCCTCTCCTCTCCTCTCCTCCACTCTCTTTCCAAGACAAGTGTCCCAACACAGAGGTTCCAAGGACAGAAGTAAGTTATTTTCAAGGCAAGGAATCAGTCTCAAATGGTTTCAGAAACCTCATCCTGAAGGGTAGGTATCTTGCCAGGTTCATGTTTTACTTCTTTAGGTCAAGCTTTTGGAAGGTTGCTAAAATATTGTGATACAACAGATTCTTCCACGATATCAGGTACTGGTAGGGAAATAGAAGTCAGCCTACATGAGCCAAAGCTGTGTATTTTCACAAGTCCTTCAGCTGCTCCCCCATAATCCAGGAATGTAGGGGTGTAAATCCCAATCTAATATCTTTGTTATGTTTGTTCTACTACTAATAATAGCTCCACCTACTAGACATGGGGCATAACTCACTGACATTTGTAAGGCCATCTGAGTCTTACAAGTAAGACACAGTGTGAATCATACATTCTGTAACAAAAACAGTGCTGACATTTCTAATTTTTGCTCACAGGGGTCTTGGAAATGGGGATTCCTGACAAGAAAACCCCAGAAGAGAGCCCACAAAAATTTTTCACATCTTGCCTTTTATCTCCTATTTCTAAAAAGACTAATAAAAAAGAATAAATCCCTTGGGAACATAGGCAGGCCGTGCCTAAAGTTTGATTTAAAAGGGGAACAACCCATCAGGGTCAAGAGAAATGGTTAAGTGCAGCAGAGCTCAGTTACCTCTGCATGACCTTCCTTGCAAACATGGACGGGAGCCTTTCAGCAGTGCTGCAGATGTTGGATGACTCTGCTTGTGCTGTTGAAAGACAGGGGTGATAAATAGCATTTGAGCCACGTTTCTCCCCTCCTTCAGGCAGAATTTGAGAATCTCAGGTATACAGCCTTGGGAGAGTGATTCACGAGGTACCACTCGCACCGGCTTCCTCCAAGGGAGAAAGCTGACACTTCCAGGACACTGACCTCAAGCCTGTGTGCATTTTATGTGTTTCAGCACCCTCAGGAAAACCACAATTAGATGTTGCCTCCCTGTATTTAACACTCAGAGACAAGAAAACAACATGGCTAGGGAGTGAATGCTTGAAAAACAAATATCAGAGAGAGAAAAAAAAAAAAAACAACAAACCAAACCAAACCAACTCTGACACCACTTGAGTAAATTTGAGCTTGTTTGGAAGTGAGCTGAATACCTCTTTGCTCCTCCCCACATGATCACCTTGCAGAAAAACAACAGCTCAGCCAAAAAAAAAAAAAAAAAAGGGCAAACCCACACAGATTTTGCACTTTGTAGAGGCAAATCTGCCTTGGTTATACAACCATGTCTGGCCAGGCTGAGCCTTGCAACCTCTCCCCGTGCCTTCTCCTCCCGTGCAGCACACGAGCTCGAGATGTTGGCAGCTGAGTGTAGGCAGGATCTCAGATATCATGGCAATATAAATAAATAGAGAAGGATGAGATAAAATATACGGGCAGATGGAGGTGCTGATAGTGAGATAGGCTGATAGGGTGGTCAGGGTTACTGTGCTTTAGCACATGCATAAATACGTGGGTTGTACCCCTTACCCTGAGGGCAAAATATCCTGCATCCAACATGACACACATGTGGCCATTCAGCCAAAAGTACTCCAAAGCCTTTAGGAAGAATAAACCTTGCTGTGCACAGAACACTCAGAGTTACTGTACTTTGTATTTAAATTTTTTTTTTTTTTAATGGCATATGTTAAGAAATGGGACTGGCACAATTTCACCCCTAGGCTTCAAGAAAAAGATAAAACCCTCAAACACTCCAAAATTTCCTGTACCCATCACCGCTATTTTAGGTAGGCAAATACCCTGTTACTAAGCTGAGAGATGTTTCTGTTATGAGAAATGTCCAAATGGCCATTGGATAAGTGATTTTTTTTGTTACATTTCCAAACATTCATATATTGGTTTGGGCTGGAAAGGTCCTTAAAGATCATTGAGTTTCAGTCTTTCTGTCATGAGCAGGGACACTTTCCACTAAACCAAGTTGTTCCAAGCCCTGTCCAACATGCCTTGGACACTTCCAGGGATGGGGCTGGTAAAACATCTCTGGACAGCCCTTGTCAGAGTCTCACTACCCTGACTGTAAAGAATTTCTTCCTCCTAATATCTAAATCTGCCCTCTGTCAATTTAAAGCCATTCCCCTTTGTCCTGTCACTCCATGCTCTTGTGAACAGTTCTTGTAACCACTTCAGGTATTAAAAGGCTGCAATAAGTTCACCCTGGAGTGACTTTCTCCAATCTGAACAAACTCAATTGTCTAAATATTTCCTTATGGGAGAGAGGTTTCATCCTTCTAATCATCTTTGTAACCTCGTCTGGGCCTTACTGCTATGAGAACCACCAGAGAAAATGTGAGGGACTCGAGTTTCTCTTGACACTTCACCAGGTTTTCACTGTGCAGATGTTGTTGTAGACCTGTACAAGCTGAATGGTGAACCTGAATTCCTGCCTGATTTCCTTCATCTTGTTGTCTGTGAGCCCCTTGCCAAGGATAATGGCCACAAAACACACTCTGATTCTGGTCAGGTGTGATACAGAGCCTGTTACTGGCTGGGTATTTTTGCCAGAGCACTGGTGATGACTGGGAACACTGTCTTGTTTCATGCTCACTTACTGAATTCAGCTTTTGGTGACAAGCAATTAGCACTCTGTAATCTATGGTGTGGAGGGCAATATATATGTTTTAATAAACAGAACATTTCTACCAGGGACTACGCACTGCTTGAATTTGCTGAAGAAATTTGTCACCAAAATAAATAAAGGAAATGTTTAAAAATCGTGGCACATGGGTATTTTTAGGGTAAAATGCTTCCTTTCTGAAAAGTAATTATTTGAATCTTTGCATTTTTCATTTCCAAATGGCATTTTCCTTGAAGGATTGACCTAATTTATGTTAAAAGAAAGAGATAAGAAAAAAAACTTTTAAATTACTTCCAAATGACAATCAACATTTCATTTTCAGATGAAGAAAATGTTTTGAGCTGACTCAAACGATTTTTTGTTGTTGTTGTTTGTGTCATTAAAACCAAATGAAAACCTCCAAACTTCCCATTTTGCTTTGCTTTGACTCTTGTAATTTTTTTTCCTCTGCATTTATTATGCTTGGCCCTGCTGCTGGAAAATGCAGCAATTCTCTGAAGTGAATCACTACTGGTGACCTCTTTGAAAATAGTTTTGGTGATACACCTCAAATATCTCCAATCTTTCACGTCTTTCCTCAGGTCTGAGCATTTGTTAATTAAGCATTGCCACACAGTGCCAAGGGAAGAAAGCTATTACCATAAAAAGAATGCAGGATTTTATGTGACCCCATTGGAGAGATCAGGACAGTCATTTTTTCCAAGCAAGAAGAAAAACTGAAATTCTTGGAGTGTTTCCTCCTCAAACCACAATAGGTGATTTTGCATCACTGTTGGGTGATGTAAAGTGGCCAAGAATGCAGCCACAAGTAACTATGGCTAAGAAATTATGATTTTTTTTCTATAGATAAATGACACTCTCCAAGCCACAATGCTGCCTTGTCTGGGACATTTCACAGAGGGTAATCAGGTGCTGGTGCAAAAATAATTAAAAAAACCCAACCCTACTGAACTTTCTGTGGATGTGCAATGCAAACAAAACCACAGCTTTGCCTTCCCCACCCTTGCACCAAAACTATGTTGAGGTTTTGGAAAGTATATTCATAATTTCATTTTCACTCCTCCAAGGTAGGACAAGAGGCAGGATGTGCTGAAATACCACAGAGGGCTGCCTGGACTGGGTAGGTTTCCAGCACATTTTTGCAGGGCTCAGGATGGTTCTTGTTGGTGAGCGGGTTTGGAGGTGGGGCCCTTCCCGTGAGTCAAAACCTTCCCCCAGCCCCCTGGCCTAAGTGTAAAGATTGAATCTTGACTGTGGGTGACTGAGAATGGGTCTGGCTTATGGATACAAAGAGGGCAAAATAAAATCTTCATTCCTAAACTAGAATGGAAAAAATCACAGAATATCCTGAGTTGGAAGGGACCCACAAGGATTGTCAAATTGGACTCCTGGCCAGCCCCAAGAACCCCACCATGTGCCTGAGAGCATTTTCCAAACACTCCTTGGGCTCTGGCAGCCTTGGGGCCATGACAACTTCCCTGGGGAGACTGTTCCAGTGCCCAACCACCCTCTGGGTGAAGAACTAATCTTAGATCAGCCCATGCCGAGATTTTATTGAGGCTGCAAAAATTTCGGTTCTCATTGAAATCAAGGTAAATTTTGACACCAATCTTAAAACAAAGCAGAGGTGAGCCAACAGATAGGGACCAACAGCAGAGAGTCAGGGAGAATAAACCAAGATTATTTAATAGGAGAATTACAGTCTTTTATTTGCATTGTTTCTTTTCCCTAGCTCCAAGCTTTGCATAAAGCTGTCTTTGTTAAAACATTGTGTTAGGCTATGGTCTCAAATTGGCAAAAAGGCCTTAATGCTGGGGTTTAATGCAACACAAAACCAAGGTATTGTTGCTTTAAATGAAAATCAAGGGTAGGCAGCCTCCTGAGAGGCTCGAAGTTTAAACAAATTACAAGAAGTATTTCTCAGGTGAAATTGGAAAGGGTGCTCTGTGATGCAGAAGAGTGGCCATGAGTCGTCTGTGTTCACACCATCCTGGGTATTGTAAGAAGCTTTCTTGTGAAACTGTTTGCCAAACCAGAAGTCCTAAATTGAAATGTGTTGACAGAAGGAATCTTACTACTTATTTATAATTTGAATACATCTTGAGGCAGGTTATGAGATGATGCGGGTAAGCCATGATCCACCCTCCTTCCTTCCTCCCTGTGTCCCAGTGCTCATTCCAGCACTGGCCAGGGCTCTCAGGGTGTCTGGCATTTTGGGTGCTGATGCTGAGCATCATCCCTTCACCCTGTGCATCAGAGGGGAGAGAGGGTGCTGGCAACTTGGCAGGATCAGGCCCTTCACCTCATGCAATCCTATGAACCCGAGGGAGCCCACACACGGATTTGTTCTGTAACACATAACAAACAACCTCGTTTTACTTAGAGGGAGGGAGATGAGCACTTTGAGCAAATGATGCATTAAATCAGGGCTGCCAACTGCACCTTGATGTGAGTGCTTTCTGCCAAGATCTGTCTATCTATCTATATAATCTTTTATATTCCCAGCTCTTCCTGCTCATCTATCTGTCCATCTCTCTCACTCCCTCCCTGTATGTATTTTCCTTATTTCAATCTCTTTCTGTCTATCTGTCAGTTAATCTATCTACTTATTTTGATGTCTGTCATCAGAATACATCTGTTAGGGTGTTTTAACTGTGCTGGCAAAGGACATGCTACAATTCCCTTGACACAATTATAGTTTCATGGAAGTCAGGCCCCAGTTTACCTTGACTGAAATCAAGTGAAAACAGCAGCTGGGCAGCAGTTTTATCGTCCAGGTGTCAGAGTCTGGAGATGGAGTACAGGGCTAGGATGTAGCCCATGGTCTGCTGTGGGATTGTCTCATTGTAACCCCTCTTTTGCCCTAAAAATTTTTTTCTTAATTTCTTTTTTTCTCATTTCTACACTCTCTAGGCCTTCTGTCAGCACCACAAACAGGTTCCTATTTTTTGCCTGGAAAACTGACCCATGGGCTCTTTGGCACATGTAGATGTGACACTTAGGGAGGGACATGGTTATGTGGAAATGGCAGTCACTGGACTTGATGATTCTGAAGGTGTTTTCCAACCTATATGACTCTATGTTCCCTAGGTGCTACTGAAAGGAAATTATGTGTTGTTTTCCCCCTACTCTGGTCTCATATGTGAAAGGTATCCTCCATTTCTCTTTAAGGGCATCAAGTGTGGAGCTGTCATTTTGCATTTGCATTGGAGTGTGGGCAATTGGTTGTACTCTCTCATCTCCAACAATCAAATTTTTTATTCTTTATTTATGTTTTGCTTTCTGTCATCTGAAAGCAAATGAATCTGACCCTTTCCATTCTCCCCACATCTCCTCTCTTTGTTGTCCCCATGTTTTACTCTCTGTATGTGGTAAAACACATCCTTAGCTTACTTGGATTGTGTTCCCATGTATTAATTTCTACAGCCTGCAGCGAGCCATGAAAACCCATCTGAGCTGGGAAATAACAGTAGCTGTGCATTGCCTGGTAAAGGCAGAGGAAGAGTTTCAATGTACACAAGGAAATCGAACCTCTGATTTGCATAAGACTAGACTGTGCTAATTTGTTGAGTGAATAGATAGGTGAGGAACAAAAACATGCCTTAAAGCGTGCGTGGAGAGTTCCTGCAGAAACCAGTACCCAAAATGGGTCAGATCCAAAAGGGAAGCTGTCAGAACCCACTGCCTGCTGCTGCTGGAGCTGCTCTTGATCAAAGGGTGAATAAAAAGCAAATATTCATCTGTTCCATGATACCACAGTCCTTGGGTTTGAAAGGTATTAGGGAGCCACCTGGCACGAAAGGATGCTCCAGAAGTGATGGTATAGACAGGGATGAGTGTGGGTTTATTCTAAGTTCCTGCAAATCCTGGGATTGTTATTTTTTTTCAGAGTTTTCAATCCATATAAGTCTCCCCAGAGTTTGTCAGAGAAGTTTTGCTAGAGAAGCACAGAGTGAGGCAGATGGGAACATGATCTCATTTCCTTTCCTTTCCCAGTGAAGTGCTATCCACTCTTGCAGACAAAACTTAAATTTCTCAAGGGAAATGAAATCAATGGAAGTCTCTGGGACATTCCCTCTTTGTTACCTATGAAAGAGACAGACTTTAGGTCTGTACTCAAGAAACATGATCACATTCAGCAGTGGACAGAGAGAGACTTGATATTAGCCATCACATGAATGTACACAGACTTATGAGATATATATATATATATGTGTGTGTATTAGAGTGCATTTATATGTGTGTATATAATACATACATAAGTCCAGCTGAGTAGGTTTTCCATGTCAAATGAATACCTGGGATCCCCAGGATCAGACAGTTTGATGAAACACACTTTTGCTAAGCATTTGCTATTTTCTCCATCACTTTTATTTATTTTACTAACAATAAAGAGTGATCTAGGAGCAAGAAAGAAAATAATCATTTCTCGATGCGAAAGAGCTCTAAAACAATAAATGCCAAGAGCTCGCAGAGATGAAAGTTCTGAGGTGGTTGTCCTGGAGGAAGGGAAGCTGCTTTGTGCAAGTGCAATAATATTTTCCTTGCCTTAAGACTATGAAGGCTTTTCTGTTCAAGCTTTCCCCTGGAGCTTTCTCAGGATACGGCCGTGTTATTACACCTTTGATAGTGCACAGCCAGGCGATAGCTGTGCTAGCAGGTGTGGTAGGGGTTGTAACAAAACTTTACAGTCAGGGCTTGTTTTCAGGAATCCTTTTGATTATGGCTTTAATTATGTTTGATTTATGTACGGAGAGGTGGCAAGAGACCGCAGCAGACCCGCAGCAAACCCGTCCCTGGAGAGGAGGTCCTGGGTGGCTCAGCAGCATTCCAGGGTTTCTGGCTGGAGGTTTTGTGAGCCCCCCAGGATGCTGAGCTGGGTACCTATGGAGGCTTTTCTGCCTGCCTTTGGCTTGCTGCTGGATAAAGACCCTGGTCGTGGTCCTCCCAGTGTTACTGAAAGCTGTCTGGACACCTTCAGATGGAGGTGGTACAGGCACTGCCTGACCTCTCTTTCTGTAGAGAGCAGAATGGAAGGAAGTATAATATTTTCCTGAAAAAGAAAATGCAGAAAATAACATGAGAATGAACTTCATGGGTGAGGGAAGTGAATCCTTCACTCCTCAAGGTTTCTGAAGACAGGTTCAACTCTTCTCTTTAAAGGATGATATTTGTCAGCACTTCTTAAAATCTCTTTCAGTGATTAATAAACTCACCATTAGAAATAATTTCTCATGTCTTGTCTGATGTGTCCCAGGAAAAACAGAATACTTCATCATGGTATCCCTAAACCACCAGTTACTTATTAGTTACATGGCAAACCCAGGAGATCACAAGTTGCCCCTTGGGCAAGCAGCCATTACCCATTATGGAAAATAATGATCTGACTTTTGGATAACTGAAAAGAGGAGAATTTATAAGCAAGGAGCTTGATTTATCAGGGAACTGCCAACAATTTCATAGCTGGGAATCACAGGGAAGGTATCTCCTTTGCCAGCAAACCACAAAGTAAAAATATGCAGCTATCAAAAGGGTTCATGAACCTGGATATATCGCTGGGGTTGCTGCTTTTCCACTGGGCACTGGCAGCCCTCTGACCTCCTACCCTATGGAATATCCAATGAGACCAGTGAGATATGAGCTCTGAATATGAGTGTAGGCCAAGTGAGGACTTGGATCTTTGATAAGAAGAACTATACAACTTTGCTGTGTCAACAGGTCTATGAGTACTGCTTTTGATTTTTCATAATCATTTACCAAATTCATTAGCTGTGCACAAAAAGCTAACAGGCATCTTTGCCCTTGCAAACCTGTTATATCCATGAGACACAACTGTCTGTTTTATAAGTGATTTTCCACGTGGTCATGTTCTGTATATCCACGCTGCCCAGGAGTTTCCAAGGACAGGAGATTGGTCCATTTATTTTTCTCCTGGATGTGGTGGTGTGTATAATCCTCCTTCCCATGATGTGAACGTGTACAGTAGAAAAATGTAAATTGATTGATTTTGGTATATTGATATCCTGTTGACAGTCTTTGGGATTCTTCAAAATAATTCCATAATTAATTACTGCACTAATGAACACAATAGGGCTCAGTAGATTTGTAACCCTTTTTGTAGCATGTTCTGCAAGATTCCTTCCAGTCCCTAGGAAAATCCTAGATGACTCTGGATGCGAATCTGTGTCTCTGTGTGGTCTGTTCCTGATTGAAGTGGGTCCCCTTCAGGGAGCCTCAATCTGATTAAACTATTCCTTCACTGGATTTTCTGTACACCATTTCCACTTCTTAAAGGGGATTGTTTATCCTTCTTTGGGTGCTCTGGCTCTTCTTTTCTCAGTCTTCCATTTCTCAGGAAGATTCTAGCAGGAAAGCTACTACTGAACTTACTGTGCAAGCGAAGTGACTGTATATTTAGGGGAGTGTTGGAATAGGAATTTTGGGGGGTTAATGAGTGCCTGTGTCAGGATTTTGTTGCAAAGCTGTGTCTGTGGCCAATGAATGTGCAAAAGACAATGAGTTCATATGGCTCTGGCATCCCCCTACTCCATGCCCAGGAAGCCTCAGTGTGTGAAATGCCCAAATATCTGAGATCCTACTGCACCTTTTCTCCAAAACCATTCTGCTGACTCCAGCCTTCCCCAAGCTCTTGCTGCAGTACCTAGTTTGGCAGAGTCCTGCAAGCCATTTCTTAGGTCCTAATGACTGCACAGCCCTCATTTTGGAGGCTCCTCAGTGTTTGCTTCAGGTATGCCAAAAAGAGAGGGTGCGGTGCAGGCTTTGGTGAGTTGGCACCCTCTGACTTGAGTCAGTATTTTCAAGCCCACATTTTTGCAGATGGTGGAACCTGGAGCACTGGCTGTGCTCATAGTCTATTTATTCCTTCCTCTCTTCCTTCAAGAGGCTGGTGCATGAGGCCAGAGGATGCTGGTGGGAGCCTTTGGGATGGTGACCATCTCAGTGATATGAATGAGGAAAAGGAAACAACACCCATGTGGGAAGAACAGCCCAGTGCTCCTCACAGCATTGGGATGGCCCCTGGGCCATGCAAGGCCCTCATCTCTGAGAGGATATTGTGGGTTTGAATTGTACCACTCTGCTGGGAGTTGTCCCCACTTTGAAAGCATGTCATGATAACTAGAGCTGCCTACACCTGTGTGGGGTTATCTTTGGCAATGCAGAATGTGAAACCAGCAGCTCTAAGAGGATAGAGTGTCACAACTATATATTATAATAACTAAGGATGGAACCTTCCTTGCTGTGAGACCTTAGGGGCAGTGGAGCAGTTATTATAGAAAAGTGAGGACGGTATCAAATAGAGTATTTAAAGACAGGGAAGTACTTATCCCACCTTTTTTGCATTGCCTTACCCAACCTGCCTTTTCCTTCTTTGTAGCATTTCCTCACCTGAGATCACCCAGCTCCTGGTGACAGTAGAGGGGAGGCCATGCAGCCTGGCCTCCAACCAAGGTGGGATTCTTCTACCTGCCCTTCCTCTACCACACACAACAAAGAGACTGCTGTTAGTTCACAACTGCTTCCCTGACTCCTGATTTTCTAATCCTGAAGTAAACATGCTGCAGCTACAGGACGGGTGGTATGCAGACACTGGGCCAGGACTGGCTTCCACCATGGTGGTAGGAACGGGAATTCCACTGCAGGCTAAGGGGAAGGGAGAGCCCTCCAAGCTAATGTGATGTGGGAGGTCTAATTCCTACCATCACAGGCCTGATTTGTAGGCAACAGATTATTTCACTGGCTTTCACGATGGTTTTTATATCTTAGGATTTTTTTTTAGTTTTTTTTTTTTTTACATGAAAGCAAGTGTGTGTGGATTTTGCAGGTAAATTATAATGAACGCTGATGGGTGCTTGTGTAGGCTTGCAGAGGGTTTGTGCACAGAAAGCAAGCAGGGGCTGGAGGGAATAGCTGAGTGCCCAGGGAAGGTTTAATTAGCATATAGTGAAAAATCTAAAGGTTGTACCGAGCCCCAGTTTGGTGAAAGACAAAAACTGACTGTTCTCAGAACATACCTCAGCAGCAAGCTCTGTCGCACCTGATGCAATGCTTCCCTCTTGGGCCACCCACCTCCAAGACATGATTATGCAGTGAGAAAGGAGCAGCACTTTGCACTTTCTGTTATCATGGTCCCTCTTAATTATACATGCGTAAGTGTTCAGACATGGCCACAATGAGCATGGTACACATCCAGGGGAAGTGAGATTCATCTGAGAATCTCCTACTGCTTGGCAAGCATTTATTAGCTCAGGCTCCCAACACCCCCGTGAGGAAAAATGTGTCGAAACCCATTTTCGGTACTAATTTAAAAGAACAACAAACTTAAGCAAGCAAAGTGATTTGCTCAAAGCCAAAGAGCAGGTTGGTGTGAAAGAGCTTGCCTAAAAAATCCAGAATAAGGGATTTTTCCCTTTGTCTCTTCAAATGAGGCCGTGTTCTCACGTTGCTTTGTGTTTCTACAGAAACTACAACAGGGGGGTCCCGGTTCGTGACTCAGGGGCTTGGTTCCAATCCAGAGAGCCATGTTTCCATGATTACTCCTGCTTTATGTAAAATGGCCCTTGTACAGGCTCATCTTGCTGAGCTTTTTGGCGCTGTTCCTGGGCCTGACTGCTACCATAGGGTAGGACTGCAGGATCACATTTCCATTTTGTAAGGAGACACGCTTTCTCAGGATGTGCGGAAGCCTGCTTAATTTCAAAAAGAAGTCAGCTTGAAACAAAAGTGCAAGCCTAGATCCAGTGAATTATTATTATTATTATTATTATTATTATTATTATTATTATTATTATTATTTGCAGTAGTGTGTCAAATTCCTAATCAGCAATCAGACCTCTTGTGCTAGGAAAAAACAATTGTCCTTCACAATCCCAGGTCTAAATGCACCAGTGCTTAACTTCTAATTATGTGCTAACACACACAAGTTTTATTGGGAAGCTGTAAGTTGGGAACAAAACTGGCTTTGCAGACCTTGGCTTACATCTTTGCAGTGCAACACCCTTCCTGGGCATCCCAGTGAAAAGCTGCTCTCCATGCAAGGAGAAGCTCCTTGTAAGAACAGACCATCCCGTGTGTGCTTCATGTTGCAGGATCAAGGTTTCTATTAATGACAAGGTTTGACAGTGGGGTGAGACCTACAAAGAGAGGGAGAAGGAGGTGCCAAGGGTGCCTTGTGATTATGTGGTTGGCGTGTGTCTCTCCACCATGCAAGGAAATGGGAAAGAAAACCAGCTAGACTACAACAGGCATTGTTGTGCAGCATCCAGACTGCAGCCTCGGTCATGGCCTCAATTGGAAACCCCTGCAAAGTTTTAGTAACATCTGGTCTTCCAAGAACAATGATATTTTATGCACAGAAACTAGGTTTCACCTCTGTCTTCTACACTAGCCTTTTTTGTGTGTATGCTGATTGTGTCCTTTTTCTCCCTCTTTTTTTGGTGGTTGCCTAGTAGCTTGCAGTTGCATTCTGCCTTATCTGATTGTGCCTAGTTACAATCCTTCTCCGTGTGCCGAAGGCAACCCACCATAAGAGCATATGGAATATTTTAGTGTGCATTGTTGGTTTTTTCCCCCTCCTGTTTTTTTTTTTTTTTTTTTTTTTTAAATTTTTAAATAGACTTCGGTTTTATTCCCAGCATAATTCTGTTGCCATTATGATTTTCTTTTGTCTCTGATAAAAGCTGACATCCACAGCCTGCGAGCTATCAAAATAATCAGGTGAACTAAGGAAGGGTGGGAGGGTTTGATGACTTTGGGTCTGTCTTCAGCTTAAAAAACCTCAGTCTCCAAACCTCAGTCTCCCCTGCATTCTGAGCATTCAGCTCTTTTCCTTCTGACTGAAAAACCTGTGTTTAGCTCATGTAACATCCTTTCTAAGGTGCCTACATTTCTCCCAAGAGTAGAGAAAGCCTCCAAAACATGGCCTCAGAAACTCAGGCTATGCCACAGGTACAACAAAAAACCACACATGTAGCATGCTCTTCCAGTTTCCTTTTGCCATGCTGGCTTTGCTGGATGGGACAAAAAGGGAAAGTCAATGACAGCTGTAGACTCTTCCTCAAGCAGTGACAAAGGAAAACAGGCTGCTTTTGGCACGGCATGACGCACAGCTAAATGAGGGCTGCTGGCCCGACTGTCGCTGGGCTCTTGGCAAGGTCTGGCCTTCCATGTGGGTGCAGACCAGTGTTTCACACCTGGGGTGTGATCAAGGGGGAGTTGGTCATGTTGCTTTCCATAAGCTTCCTTTCTGATGGAAATTTGGCTCATGAGACGATGCTGTGTGGCGCGATGTGTGTGCATGTCTGTGTGTCTGTCTGCCTGGTAGCTCTGGAAGCCATTAGCCAAATTCAATCACATCCGACACCAGGACTGTAGATGTAAAGATAGGCAGCTCTAAGCTGCTGGAAAATAGTAGAGTACTGGAGCTGGAGATTTTGTTGAAAGAAACACAATGATGTTAGGTCCATCCTTATTAGATGTTAGAGAATCCATACAGAAAGGATATTTTGAATGTCCTACCTGTAGGAATGGCTTTAATGGGTTTATGCCCTACCAGATACCAAAGAAATCACTGCCTGCTTCTGTTTTCTCTGTGGCACCTAATAAGTCACAAACACATGCATAAGCTTGCTTTCTTTTTTCTCTTCTCTTCTCTTCTCTTCTCTTCTCTTCTCTTCTCTTCTCTTCTCTTCTCTTCTCTTCTCTTCTTTCTTCTTTCTCTTCTTTCTCTTCTTCTCTCTTTCTTTCTCTTCTCTCTTTCTTTCTCTCTTTTCTTTCTTTCTTTCTTTCTTTTTTTCTTTCTTTCTTTCTTTCTTTCTTTCTTTCTTTCTTTCTTTCTTTCTTTCTTTCTTTCTTTCTTTCTTTCTTTCTTTCTTTCTTTCTTTCTTTCTTTCTTTCTTTCTTCTTTCCTTCTCCTATTGTCTCTCTTTCTCTCTTTTTGTCACTAATAAAGGGAGCTCCTGCTGCAACCTTAGTGTTACCCTGTTAGAAGCCAACCAACCAGCAGATAAACATCACTTGGACACGAGCTCCATGAGACCTGCTGTCCACCTACTATTTTTTCTCTCTTCTAATACTTGGAAAGGGAGTTCCAGAAGGTGTAAGAAACACTTATTAGCTTATTATTTGAGGTAAATCTAATCAGCAGGTGATCTGTCATAATGACATTTCTCCAAATATAAGAGGAGAAAAACCCTGGGGACATGACAGTGATAAGTTTCCCACCCAAGACAAACCAAGGTGACCCCCATTGGGTTGGAGTGTGACTGATCACTGTGGTTGTACCCTGTCACATATCTTGCAAGGAAGCTCACATCTTCTTGTGGGTAGGTTAGTACTGTTTCTCATTATTAATATGGCTCTGTAGGTGTGCCAGGCCCTTTCCAGACTAATTAAATAAAAGGTCTCTGCCCCAAGGAACTAACCCAGCAAGGGATGACAATAAACAACAAGAGGAAGAGGGTTACGCAAGTGAAAGATCAGGAGATACATCTCATGTTGTACCAGTATGTTGGGCCAAATCCTCAAGTAATTACATAAAGCCCAATTTTGCCAAGTTGTTCATTGTTAAGTCGCTCCACCCTCATGTAAGAAATCCCATTGAATTCACTTAATGAGAAAAAAATACAGAGTTGTACTAAGAGGGGAACGATCACACCTGCAGCTCAAGAAAGTGGGTCTGGTTGTGGGGAAAGGTTTATCAGGAGATAAAGAGTACCACTGAGCTTTAAGCTGTTATCTGGGTGATACATGGATATTTAATTTTATTAAGTACTGAAACAAGGTGGAACGACGCACTCGGATTCCCTTGAAATTAATTATTTTCAGATTCAGTCATTATGATTGGATGTTACAAGGGACTTAGGAATAAATGGGAGACAAGTGCCCTTGAGAATCTAGCTTCATATCTTTAAAACTGGATCTTCTGCATCAGCTATCAATTCCCATCTCTCCCTCAGAAAGACCTTGTCTGAGAGGTTCCCTCCTTCCTGAAGCCACAATGACTCACATTTACAGTTGACATTCAAGGAACAAAGAATCTTCAGCATCTATCTTGATGTTCATTTGGGCCAAGATGGCAAGTCCCAATCTGCTTTGCTTTGAGCTTGGAAGAGAGAGGGGCTGATGCTAAAAAGATCAAAGCAGGTCCAGATTCCCCTGACGTTATTCTGCTTAAATGCAGGGTTTGGGGATAATTCCCAGCTCTAGTTTCAGGAAAATCTTCTAGCTTTCAGCCGTTAGTCTTGGTCTTCCAAAGAAGCAAATGCTCCTGCACCAAAGGAATCTAGGTCTATGTCAAATAACAGCTCTGGTGTCGGGAGATCCTTTTTTATTTTTCCACTGGATCTAGGCCATAGACATTTGAAATACAATTCCGAGAAGTGGGCAAACAACTGCAGGGAGGGAATAGTTGGGAGTGGGACTGTGTTCAGGTACGTAGGTTGAAGGCAAAGGAAACTTTGTGTATGTTGGCTCTGAAACCATGTGAGGTAGAGGGTGGTACAGAGAAAAACTCAGACGGTAGCTCACCTCCCTCTTCCCCTGGGGGCAAATGCCTTATTTTCAGTTAGGAATGGATACATAATAAAGGAGCCAGCTCTGTTGCCGTCATGATGCAGAACCTGGCAGTGCCTGTTTCAGAATGCTGGCTTAAGCATAAACAATACCACATGAGAACAGGGAGAATGATGATGGACCCAAAAATGGTTAAACTACTTGCAGAGCACATGTTTTGCCTGTGCTCCGACAATCAGGGCTCTCACAGAGGTTCCTGAGGCCCATGTGCTCCCAGGGAACTTTCTGCCCTGAATGAGCAGGATGCTGAGAGTCTGTTGCTCCCTTTTTGGACAAGGGCAGCTCACAGAGAAGAAGGGGCAGGACATCAGGGATCCTATCAAGAACCTGCAGCTGGTGTGGTACCCTGTGAACTCCAGTGTCCTGCATTTGTCAGTCCACTGTAACCACTCCTAACCAATGCTACCCAGCCAATCCAGCCCTGATAGGGTACAGATATGCATCCCAGGAAGCACAGATGGATGTCTCCTCAGCACCATCAAGGACTTGAGTTACTCCAGGCTCCTGTTTGTGCTGCCTGTCAGAAATGAAATAACCTGGCAGCTCAGGCAGGGCACTCGAAAGGGAAACTGATACAGAGCAGTTAATACAACACCAGTCCTTTACACTGAGGATGAGCCAGTCACTTCTGAGCAACATAAGAAATCCACTCCAGCTGAAAAGCATATGTTTCTTTTCTCTTTACAGCAAAGCTCTCATTTCAGGCACAGGTATTATTTGTTTCTCGAAATCCCCTTTCCTTGTGTCTGCTTGGCTGACCTGATCATCTGAGAGCCCTGAGAGTGGTAGTTATCCCTTCCTACTATTGTTTACTCTCAAGACCAGTTTGGAAGTGCTGTGTGCATGTGTGTTTGCTTTGTTTCTCTTGCTAGTTGTTGCTGGTATTTTTCTCCTTTTCTTTTCTCTGGGCTTAGATGTACACAAATACAACAAAGAAATCAGAAGCGGGAGGACTGTGGCATGCAAATCTGTCAGTGTGCTATTCAATTAGTGTATTGTTACAAGTGAAACACCAGCAGCCTGGTGAGAAAAAGGAAGTTCCAGGTGCTAAAAGGACAACCAGACAGTTCTTGGTGTAGCATACCAGACAGGTTTTTCTGTCTTCATGAAGTTTACTTGTTCTTTCTCACATACAGATGAGTAAAACTGGAGGGCAGCTCTTGATTCTCCAAGTTGTATCTCTTCTCTCTTTTAATTCTTCCATGAGCTGAAAAAGGTTCATGTGGAAGGAAATTTCTTGGGCTGTTTTTGCTCTCATTGCACTAACTGGAAGCTATTCAGGTCTTTCACCTTAGTGTTTCTTCTACCAGCCTGTGTTTATTTAGTTTCAGTTTATGCCATTTGTTCTGCTCACGCTGTCTTTTACTTTAAATAGTTTTTTTTCTCTCCGTATTTGCTCTCCTGATGTATTTATATATAAATCAACACTGTTGTCCCACTCCTTGCTTTGTTCTGCTAAACAAGCCAAGATGTATCTACTTTTTCTGTGTCACGGGTTCAACATCTCCTAACACATCTTGGCACTGAACTTAGTACTGTTAGTTATCTCTCCTAAATACAGATAACTAGTATCTGTTTTGTTGCTTTGGAGGTTGTCCTCCATGTGTTTTGTGCAGATCAAGACAGAATTTCCCCTCTCCTTATGGGAAATACTTTATGAGGAACATTTTTGGTAGCAATGTCATTTGCTCTCTTTAAATGCTTGATCCAGTTCTGTTTAACACTGTATGAATGATTTGCATGAGGGCACTGAGTGCATCCTCAGTGAGTTCACAGATGACACTAAGCTGGGTTGGGGGTGTTTGATCAGCTGGAGGGTGGGAAGGCTCTGCAGGGGGATCTGGGCAGGCTGGGTTGATGGACAGGAGGTTCAGCAAAATGAAGTGGTGGGTCCTGCCCTTGGGTAACAACAACCCCTTGCAGTGCCACAGGCTTGGGGAAGAGTGAACAGGACCTGGAGATGCTGGTTGACAGCTGGATCAGCCATCTGTTCCCAGGAGAATTTTGGCTGAATCAAAAACAATGTGGCCAGCAGGACCAGGACAGCAATTGTCCCCCCTGAATGCCACACAGGTGAGTACACACCTCAAGTCCTGTGTTCAGTTTTGGACTCCTGTATTAGATGAACTTTAAAGGTCTCTTCCAAGATAAAGTACCCAATAAGTCTATAAAGAAAGACATTGAGGTGCTGGAGTGTGTCCAGAGAAGGAAAAAGAAGCTGGTGAAGGGTCTAGAGAGTAAGTCACATAAGGAGCAGCTAAGGGAACTGGAGTTGTTTAGTCTGAAAAAGGAGAATTAAGGGGGACCTTATTGCCTTCTACAACTACCTGGAAGGAGGCTGTAGTGAGGTAGGGGTTGATTTTTCTCCTAAGTAACAAGTGACAGGACAAGAGGAAGTGGCCTCAAGTCATGCCAGTGAAGGTTTACACTGAATGTGAGGAAAATGTCTTCACCACTGTCTTCAGCACTTGAATAGTTTTCCCAGGCAACCAGTGGAGTCACCATTCCTGGCGGAATTTAAAAAAAAGCAAACATGTAGATGTAGCATGTGGGGATATGATTTGGTGGTGGCCTTGGCAGTGCTGGGTTAATGGTTGGACTTGGCGATTTATTTAAAAGGTCTCTTCCAAACTAAATGACTCTATGATCCTATGATCCATGGATCCCACTTTTCAGAAGTAAATTCACTCCCTAAACTGATTTCTGAAGAACTACAGTCATAGCTTCCTTCTAGCTTAGTACTTCCTCTCTCAACACCATCTGTTGTACTTTTTGACATAGTGACTCCCCTTTCCATCATAAAATTCCTTTCCTGATCTTCATATTCTACTACTTCATAATTTCTCATGAGGTACCATATCAAATGCTTTACTGAAGTCCAGAGAGATTAGACCTGCTGCATTTTCTTCATTAGAAAATCAGTGACCTATCAAAGCAAATTATTAGGTCAGCTGAGAGTGATCTATTTGTTCTAAAACGTTTTGTTGCGATTTTCATTTGTATCCATGCCTTTAATTATTCTTTATTGCTGATTGTGTTCCATAATCTGACTTCTTGCTGATGTAAGTCCACATCTTCTGGTTTAACTCCTTCACCTTAGGACTTTTTACACCTTTTAAAGTTATTTACAGTCAGATTTTGTGCGTATATTTAGACAAGTAAACAAAATGGGGTTCATTCTCTGATCCCAAAAATCATGGCAGAGCATGGCTTGAGATGGTACACCTACACTTTAAAATCCATCTTCCCACCAAAAAAAAGTTGTCCCATGGGTAGTCTGTACTGGGAATAATGCACATGATGTCTTCTCAACCACGCCTCAGCATGTCAGGTGCCACAGGATAAAACTTGCTAGGGACAGAGCTCAGAGCAGGGCAATCACATGCCCTGGCCCTGTTTAATATGCTACTTTAGGCAAAACTCATGATTCTTTCTGCCTTTTCTCAGACCTCTGCAGGAAGATTGTTTAGTTTTCCCTTGAGCCAATGGCAATTTCAAGAAAATGCTTCATACTCCCATCCCTCTTTTCCATTAGCCTTTATGCCTCTAAGCCTGTGTTCAGCATTCCCATCCTTTACTGGAAACTTTAGTGATTTGTTTGAATTTCCTTTGCAAATTCTAAGTTGGTTTGACTTGTGGCAATTCTTCCACTCGATGCCTTTGTTTCAGCCATCATATTTCAGCCATTAAAAATTTCAGTGTCTAATTTGGGATGGGGGAGAACCTGTCTCTCTCCAGAGTCGATGGATGACCTGAAGCACTCATCTCCCTTCTGATCCCTCAGAAACTGGGGGAGAAAAGTGTCATCCTCTATTTAAACAACCCTCTCTTTATTTGTTCATTCTTATTCTCAGTACAATGAACTACTAACAAAAAAATTGAATGTTTTAGGTGAGGTCTTTAATCCAGAGGCAGCTCTATTGGATCAATGGTGATTTTCACTGGCTGAGACCTGTACTCACAACTTTCCCTGGAGAACCAGGAAGGTTTGATGCCATTTTTTTTTCCTACACAAGTCAGACACAAACGGGATTGTTGCTCCCATGTACAGATTTTTTTCCTCCCCACCCCTGTGACGTGAAGCATAAGGCTGCACATTTCAGCTACTTTTTGGATAGAGGCAATAATTTCTTAATTTGCCCTGAAGGGGCACGCGCATAAATGGGGAGGAAAAAAATTAAGAGCTCGTGGAATTGATTGGAGGAGAGATGCATCTTGTTCAAACTAGAAGTGAAAATATATTCCAAAGGAGAAATCATTAGCATTTTCATTAAATGCCAAAGAGTGTGACTATTAGACCTACCTCAGGCAACCCTGAGGTTGAAAACTTTTCAACAAGATTTAATTGATCCAGATGGATTGAGGTTGTTTTTGTTTTTACCCCTTCCACCCTTCTCCCCCCTGCTTAAATCTCTGTACTCCATCACCTATGAGAAAACCCCAAACCGAACCAAATTAAAATAAATAAACAATGCCTTCAGCCCACGCCCTGGAATGAAAACTGCAGTGTAATATGAAATGTGTCCTGATCGTCTTGTTATGGAGCCTGGTGACTCACCAACTGCTACAATTGGGGTTAGATAAAATAAAGGGATTATAATTAAGGAGGCAGCAGGAGGATGTTAACTGGGCAGTCAGAAGGAGGCAGGCCCATTACAGACCTGGGAGCCCTGCCAAGGATGTGTGGACACACGACTGCTGTGGGGTTTGTAGCAGAGGGTCTGCTTAAAAAGACACAACAGGGCCCAGCCTGGCTGAGCTATTCCAGCATACTGGGAGAAGGTGATCCCCAGCTCCTGTTTGGTCTTCTGTATGTATCCCCCAAAAATGAGCAGTCCCCAATTACTGTGAAAATGGGTGGTAAAAGGCTCACTTTCTCTTGGCTCGCCAGTCCTGCTTAAAGGGAAGTTATGGAAACGTTGCTTGAGTTGTTGAGGATTGTCATTATTTCTGGATAGGATTTCGATCCTGAACCTTGATGTAGGACCCTTTTCCCTTGAAGAGAGATTTGAATCAGCCCTCTGGACCCAGCAGAAACTCACCTCTGGTGACTGTAAGTTGGGCCAGTGCAGGCACATCCTCCAGAGCAGTGGGGAACAAGTTTACTACTGATGGGGAAGAAGACAAGAGCTTGGTGGCACATGACTGTTAGGTTTAGACTACATACATGGCACAGAGGCACTTAAATTTTAACCTGTTGGATACAAGATCATGTAGTATGTAGGCAGGTTGGGCCTTCCAGCATTTACCATACCGATAGAGATATTCTTTCTCTCCTCATGTTCTCAGTTTTTTTGGCTCTTGGATTCCTGAAGAAAAATGAGTGCAGAAATAATTTTGTTAAAATCTCCTGTGTACTTCCCATTTTACTTCCAGTATCCTGAGTGAGCTGGCCTCAAAGTCCCAAAGCCAGGTGGATGGTATGATGGTGTTCCACGTGACAACATGCCAGAGCCACAAATGATCTATGGCCAGTGCAAATGCTTCTTATGTAAGCCCATGCAAGCCATTTGCCTGGGTGTAAAGCACCTGATGCTTCACTTTGGGATAGCTTAATACCTCCAGTAATTATCCAGAGGAGCCCTGAACATTCTCATGATTAAATATCAGGTTAGAACTGGACCTGAGATGAAATCTGTGAAAATGCAGTCATGTTTGGAAAAGGTTGCAGGAGTCATCCAGCGCTGTCACTGCAGTATCAGAGTTTCTTGGAAGGAAAAGTGTGAAGATTTCTCCAGCAAAAACAATAATGGGACTTTTGGTAGGATATTCTGTATTATTCCCCAGCCCGGAGTTTTGCCTGGATGTAGGAATTCAAGTGCCTGAATGCAATGCTTCACTGATGGGGTTGGTGGCTGGCTGAGCCTGAAGCTTGTTCCAGATTTTCACCCTGGATTTAGCCACGTGTGACCCTGTTTCCTCATACTCCTCTGTCCATCAGCATCTGCCTGTTGTCACTCATCTATCACTTACACTGGAAAAGCCCTGGGGCTGGTATCCCCTCTTTGTTCAGGGCTTGTGCAGCCTCTTGCACAATGAGCCCTGTGGTAACACGGCCAAACAACAATTGCTAAGGGTGAAAGATTGCCAGGTTACAGATGGCAAAACCAGTCCTCAGGACTGGCTGTGTAATAGAATAACAACAACAAATTCATAATAATAATGGCAGGAGTAATGAATGGCTATATTCAAATGTTAGCTAGCTGGAGCTCGCCACTCACTTCTGCAGTTACAATAAAATTTATTCTCCTTGCTGAACATGTATTTGCCTGCCTTGCCAATGTGCTAATTCTGCTCCCTCACGGTTTTTCTATTTGCTTTTCTGTATCTTTCTCAATTAAAAGGAAAAAAAATAAAAAAAAGAAGAAATAAAAATCAAATCACATGGCATCAAAGAGCTACATCAGGAGGTCATTGCATCAAATGCTGCCGCTAGTTTAATAAAGGAACTGACTAATATACTCATTAGTGGTGCTCGTTGCTAATGCCCGATCAGATAATGAAATTGAAATATCATGTTTTAGGGTGTAATCAGGATCCCTGCAGGTGCTGGGATGGAATTGCCCCATAGGTACAGCATTACACAGTTAACTAGGTGTGTTACTTGACAGGGTGTTTCAGCTTCCCAAGCCTGCGGGTAGGAAGAGATGAGCAGGACTGTCAGCACAGCCAGTGAGAATGGGGAATTGGGTTGGAAACAAGGGAAAAAAAGCTGGGGTGACCTGGGTTAAAGTGGACTGAGGCAGCTGGGAGCAAATGGCAAGTGTCAATGCATTAGGGGACCAGGTGGATGTGTGGAGATGCAGGGCTGGCCCTTTGTGAGGACACACCACGCTGCCTGCAGATGAGGAGCTCCTTGGGTTGCCTGGTGGGTGTATGCAGATAGAGGCACTCATGGGAAGCAGGACTCATGGGAACACCAAGGGCTTCACTGCCTCCCTGGCATTTAAAAAGTAGAAAAGAAAACACCAGTGTGGATGCAAAATCCCCATGTGTGGAACTGGAGCTGGGTCCTGCTAGACCACCCCTGAGTGGGGGCACCAGGTTGTTTTTATCCCTGGCTCTGAGTTGCAAGGCCCTTGGTCAGCAGGCAGTAGCAAGAAGGGATGCTCCTTGCTTCCCTGGATCTAAAAGTGTCACCTACACAAGGCTTTTAATCCCCAGTGTCCCAGAGAAGGTGTAATAACATCTCATTGTCCAGGGATGACAGACATGCATGTCACAAGCCTTGCACCAGCTTTCTCTTCCCCAGCTGAAACATTTGTCTTCTACATTTTCCACTAAGTGGCTAAGTCCATAGAAGTTTGCAGCACTCTTTTTTTAATTGCATTAAAAAAATAGAAAAAAATGAAAACACTTAAAAATATTCAAATCCAGCCCCAGTCTAATCAATGCTACCAGACTTTGGGTAAACTGGGCTGAATGACAAGGGTTTTCCAGAGGAATTTGTTCTGTATGGAAGTTAACTTTAAACACTTTTCTTCATTGCCAGATGATTTAATACTTGATGAGCCAATGAAAGACTTCAGAGACGCTCAAATTACTTCCTAAGTTGCTCACAGAATATGTTCTGCTGAGAGAACACCAGGCTAGAGACTTCAGTGGGATTAACAGTAAAACATAGTTTTGTTTTACTAGAGTGTTTTAGATTCTCTTCCAATCTTTATTTCTTTTTAATTTTTTTCTCCCTCCTGCTCCTAATTAATCAATAATAAAATCTTACATGTCAATAACCACCCCTCCTGGCTAGTGTCTCTCAACACTTTCTATTTGTCCTCTTCCTTCAGCTTCCCAGAACTCCCCCCTTCCCCTTTTTTTTTTTTTTTTTCATGTACTGTCCTGGAAAGACAGTTCATATCCTTTCAGAAAAAGCAATGAGCTCACCCAGTACTTACACGCCTACTGTCAAGTCCTTCAGAAGAGAGATAAAAGAGGTGAGGAAGAGGAAAGCAAATGTCCCTTCCCTGGGTTTCTCAGAGAACAATCTTTGCTTAACACCAGGAGAGGGTTCAGGGCTGTGAATTATCTGGGAAGGGAGATGTGCTCTTGCTTCCCAGAATATGGTAACTGTCCTATCCTACAGGAGACAGGATTTAAAACATTTCCTTTTTTTTTTCATCTTTTCCCCTTGACATGCTCTATCAGCTAACTTAGGCAGGATCCTGACCATGTGCAGACAGACTTCTATGAAACCTGGTTTTAGGTGGATTCTACAGGGAGATCCATGGGAATCAGGTCCCTAAATAATTGCACTTCAACACCTAAAGCTATGGCTGTGTTGATAAATTAACAGGGCCAGGGCTCAAGCACAGGTACTGGCACATATCTCCCAAACTATCCAACCTTTAGCATGGTCCCTGGTGATGGTTTTGTCCTGTTCCAACTAGCACTCTCCCAGACAATGCCTGGGCACAATCCAGGGACAACCTGGGCCAAGGAGCATCACCACAGGCGGTTCAGATGCAGCCCCCCAGTTTTGGAAGGAAAGGCACTTATCAGCATGGATGCAAATTGGTCTGTGCCAATTGGCCTCTGGGCCAGAGAACAGCCCCATGCATGTCTTATTTACTAGAATAGATGAAGTTAAATGCTTCCAAGAATGTAGCCTGAGATGCTGAATAGGGACTTGGGAGGGTGGATGGGATCATAGTGCTGGGGAAAAAAA
>WEIU01015141.1:332542-355135 GCA_013389925.1 Aegithalos caudatus
GAAAAAAAAAAAAAAAAAAAAAAAAAAAAAAAAAAAAAAAAAAAAAAAAAAAAAAAAAAAGAGGATAAAAGTGGTGATTGGTTTTTTCAAGTATTAACCATTTCATTCCTACAGATCTGATGTGCACAGTTTCATTTCCAGAAATCCTAAAAGGGACCAGATTTCTTATTGCCCTTTGCTGCTGCTGCTTTTTTCTTGTACAATCATAATCCACTTGTGGCCACTTCCCAGATAAAACAGTATGAAAGTCATGAAGGTGGACAACTAGGGTAGCAAGTCAGGATTATTTAATACTGGAATAGAAGTGTATTTTTTACCTGGAACAAGGTGTTCTGGTGTTTTCCTTCAGGCTCTTGTCAGGAGTGTTTGATGCCTCTGTCATAACTTGGTGAAACAAGATTTTTCACTCCCTCCAATCTGCTCCAATATTGGGTGGAAGGTTGTAATGAGACTTCAGTGGTGCTGGTGAGAATAAATCTGGGGAGATGACACTGGCCCATCCTCACAGCATGAAATGAAAGCTGGTGTATTGGTATCCCTTGCCACGAGCACTCAGCTTCCTGGGTGAACAGTGGAGCCTGAGTTTGTGCAGCAAACAAACTCCTCCTGGAGGGGTGTCCTTGTCCCCTGCCAGCTCCCCAAGCAATGTGACACCACAAACACTGAACCCCACAGCTCCCCATATGCTTCAAACTGGGGATCTGTGCTCAAAACTCTTTGCTGCAATCATCTTGACATTAACCTTCAGGGGAGCTTCTCAGCCCATTGGTAATTTGCTGAATTGGACAAAATAGTTGAAAAAAAAAAAAAAAAAAGGAAAAAAAGAGCTTTTAAATTATGACTTTGGAACTTTTTTTACTTAATCCACTCTAATTTCTGCCCATATAGAATTTAAATTTCTTGCATTACAAATTAATTATCTGTTATAAATGCACATGTGTTGTGTGTGTGTGTGTATTACAGAGGTGAGTGTAATAGATGTGTGTGTGTATTCTTTATCACAGGATGGATACATCATGCTGTAATCCCTGATTCCTGGGCAGTGGAGACCCTGTTTAAAACCATGGTCCTGCTGGGCTGAGGCATGTGGCTGCTCAGTGATGAGTGCTCAGGTGCCAGCAGTCACCTGGCCCGAGGGGTGCAGGATCAGCCTCAGAGCCTCTCCTCAGGATGCTGCTTCCTCATGGGCATTTCTCTCTGGTGTGTGTTACCAGGATGTCTGGAGGCAGAATCCTCACTCCTGTACCTGTCATTTGGGTGTCTGGAGGTGACATGGTTAAGGCTGAAGGAGAAGAGAGTGGCAGAGCTTAGCTGAGCCTAGCCTGATGGAGTTATCAGTTGTGATCTTAACTAGAAGGTCCTTTTTCTGCTCACTTACCCTTGCACACATGCACATAATTGCAGTGTGAATTCATAATATAAACCATGATGTAATAGACACCAACTCAACTCTACTTAATTACTGTACAAATGAACAACAACTTAAATCACAAGCAGAGTCCCATTAAAAGTAATCAGATCCTGGGTGGGGAGATGGTTAAAGGTGGTGTTTGAACTCCAAAGAAAAATATGCTCTTGTTTGGACATAATTTAATTTTTTTTATTGTTATTTTTTCTTCCACAGTGTATTTTTGCTCCCTCCCTCTCTCTCTTTCTCTTTCTCTCTCTCCCTGGCTCTCTCTCATTTTAATTTTTTCAACCTTTTCCTGATAAACCAAACTAGTCTAGACATATCTTTTTAGAGCAAATGTTCTCTAAGCTATGTTCATTCCTTGTGAGTTTGTACGTTAATCATTAAATATAATTAATTAGAACATCTTGTAATTAACTTGGAAAGCAAAATTATACAAGGGAATGAGTTTTGTAACCACATCACATTTGAAATAAAAATAAAACTTAGACTAAAAGGAATAACTGCTCTTTGGAATTAGATGAGTAACAATGTTGGATTGGCTCCCCCGAAGCTGTAATGTTGGCTCTGAACTCATTCACATATATCAGCCATATTTCACATTGATACATTCACTCACACTCACACAAGGATGCACAAACCCTGTGCCACAGTCCAGAGTTAGCCCAGTGCAGGGATGCTTTAAACCACCCCTCTGCCTTCTTGTGCCTCTGCACTGTGGAGGGAATTGGCAAAAATGCCATCAAACAGCCTTAGGGCTGGTCTGACTTGTCCTGACTAGTTCAGGTGGCCCTTTGGGTGTGATACTGGCTGGAAGTTGTGGCATTTCATGGCAGGATTTGCTGCCAGGGCAGGTGACAGCTGGCAGGGGCTGGCAGACAGCTGACCATGGCTCTACCCCCCAGCTGGAGATTCCTGGTCCAAAGGAATCCTCACATACATGCTGGGATCCATTCCCAAGTCCATCAGTTCTCCAAAAAGCTGGTCCTGGGCTGACCTGTGGAGCACAGCTAATGAACCCCCTTAGGTCTGGTTCAACAAAAAGGGGAATCTCTTCTTGCCAAACAATTGCTCTTATCAAAAGTTGAACACCACAGTTATCTCCTTGTAAGTGCAAAGAGTTTTGCCATCCTTGCTTGACTGAATAATTTGGAGATGTCCTTGAGACAGAAACTTCACTGTGCCCAATACAAACACACCTGCTCATGGCTGCTGCAGCATCCCACAGTGAGATACTGGGCCTGGGGCTTCTGTGTCAAAAGACTTCAGGGACAGCACCCCTGGGGATTCCTCAGTTGACTTCCTGGAAAGTGTCAGGGAGGCTTGAAGTGACTGCACAGCAGCTCCTGGTGCTTTGCTGGGCTCTGTCACTTGCTCTCCATATGGCCTGAGGCATGTCATTTCACCTCTGGTTTTCCTTCCTCTCTGTCCTTGCTGAGCACATTGTTTTGGGAAGGAGATCATCCTCCCTCTAAATTTTGGACTGTAGAGCCCAAAAGAGCCCAAAAGGGCTCTTTCACCTCTGTCACATCCCCAGCTGGGATGATGCCTTCCCCAGTAGCTGACATCTGCTGAAACTGGACAGAGGACTTAATTTCTCTGAGCTTGTTCTTGAATTTTGCCTTTTGCTCTTTTGGCAGGAGAAGTGTGGAAACTCTCTCCAATTGCATTTCTACTCTCTACAGCCAGGCAGTCACTTGGCTGTGCTGCTCATCACCACCTAAGTGGAGAAATTTTCCTCTCATTTTTGTGGTTGGTTTTCAGGTCAATGGGCAGGGGGCAGCTGGGGAGGAGAGGGGCTAAGGTGAAGAACAGCAGTGATGGAGCAGGAGAAAGGCTCCTCATGAGATGGGAAAATGAAAGATGGAATCATCTGGAAAAACCTATTGAGTGGAGAGACATCATAGGTGACTGCAGTGAGGCAAAGTCCTTTTCTCTTCTGGGTTATGAGATGAGTGACCAAAGGACCTGGAAAAGTGGCCTTGGCTATCCCTTTCCATTCATGAAGAGATTCCTGCTTTTTGCCAAGCTCTCAAACTCTTTGTTGACCCTCTTCACTGGTTCTTAGGCTGGAAATCAGCTAGGAAGCCATCCCTCAGGTCAAACTTGCTCAGTTTGTGGAGGGTTAATTAATTTTCAGGAGGCTCAAAAATATAATCTCCTCGGTGAGCAGGGTGTGTTTGCTGGCTGGGATGGAGGGGGAGAGGCACTGGGAGCACAACTGTGATCTCCTTGACTCCTGCTCCTCCCTGCCTGTGGGTAGCACCCTGCCACTGGGCAGGCACCAGGGGTGGGATGAAGCTTGCCTCATGTTGAGCAGGTTGATTTTAGACACCTGGGGTAAACCACATGGGTTGTAGGACCTTCCCCAGGCAGATGGGAGGAACAGGTACCTCATGGAGAAAGAGCATTCTATTGTGACAAGGGGGCAAGACCCACCCAGTTCAGTCACTCAGGGTGACAAATGAAGAGCCCATCCTTTCCTCAATAGTGACATGAATCCCATACCCTAAAAGGAACTGGAGCTGGAGTTATCTCCCTGGAGAGGAGCTCCACTCTGCATCCTATCCCCATTCCTTCCACTTTCTCATCTCCACTTTGGCTGCATCTGTTCTTCTCTCTCTCTTAGCTTTGGCAAAACTCCCATTTCAGAGCAAGATAAGGTGAGCCTGATCCTGACATGTAAGAAAAGGTCTGCTCTGTATGGGACAAGACACCTGCCCACATTTATTGTTTTGCAGATACAGGACACCATGAATAAATGAGGGAGCATGCATATGCCCCAGCAACAACAGCACTGAGCAACAATTAAAAAAAAAAAAAAAAAAAGTCCAAGAGAGATGTGACAGTAGTTTTGAATAGAGCTGACACTGAGCAAACACTCTGCACAATGTGGAGGGTGATATAATATCCTGCCCTTTCAGAGTGTCACTGTGACATGTATTTAACATTCATTGGCAGCAGCAGCCTGGCTTGCTCTTCACACAGCAAGGTGCTGTGCATATATCTAGGAAAAAAAAAAAAAGATAGTTAAAAGAGATGCACCCAGTTCACTGCCCTTTCTTGTGTGGGTGTAAATCTACCTTAGTGGAACCCATGGGAGTTTTACGACTGATTTCAGTCCCTATTAACCTCCCTGATGAGTAGTAGGAAATTAGGCATGTGTGGAGGGAAGGGTACTTATGAAAAGCAAGGTCTAATGAGAACCCGGTTTCAGAGTTAATTATGGAACAACTATTGCCGCTCCCTAACCCAGTGCTGAGCCTGATTCTGATCTCTCAGCATGGGAAAGAGAGACACTTTATACCCATGGGGGCTCTTGGGCTGCACAGGGCTCTTGAGCAATTTAAGTGCATTTATGCTGGGTGATATCATGTGATCGGCAGTGGGACTGCACCGATGCTGGGCTGCTGGGTAATCTGTGGGATGAAGCAAATCAGCAGGGCTTGCCAGGTCATGCCCAGCCCCATCCCATCCCATCCCATCCCACAGCGCTGCAGAGACACGGAGCAGAGCTGTTGTTATCTCCTGGGTGAACCACTCCTGCTGCTCTCCCTCCCTTCACTCTCTGATGTGCCTGATACGTGTCTTCTGTCTCTGGGCTGAATGAAAGGTGTTGGTGGATGGTTTGTAAGGTCAGCAAGATGGGCCAGCGTCGGGATCAATTGAGCAGTGCCCGCGTGTGTGTGTAATCAGGATCTGGCCTTCTGCTAATTAAAAACCTTAAACAAACACATGCAAATGAGGCAGATATGAACACGCAGGTGGATTGCTGGAAACAACACTCTCCACTCCTCCAATTGAGGGGGCAGCCTGTCCCAGCACTCCCTTTTGTTTTGTTGTTTCCACAAAAAAGCTGTCTGTGTTGTGGGGAAGTTTCCCCTTGGTTGAGTTCAGTGCGTATGGTCCTGGGGCATAAACAGCCTCTTGTCCCATGACACATGCTTGGCCTGGGATTACACACACACAGCTTGTCAGGGATGGCACAAAAACCTTCAGTGGGAGTGTAAGGAGAAGCCACTTTCCCATTTCTGTTGGCCTCATGTTTGGTGGGCTGGGAGCCTTTTTGAGAGTCAAGATGAGGTGGTTGGCAGCATGTGATGGATTTTTCTGGGTCTGATTCTTTTCTCCATGAGGGTCCAGTACATAGCAGCCCTGGGAAAACCTTCTGGGAAAGGTAGATTTCTTGCTCTAAGAATGGTGCATAAAACACAGGTGAAAGCTCTGAGGCCTTTAAACATAAATCAAGATGAAATTTATCATATTTTTCAGTACAAACCACATTCTGGGATAACTCTTATAAATACTTGCACTGCTCTTGTCACTGAACTTCCAGAGTCCTTTGAGAATAGGGATTTTTCCCACTAACATAAATGGTCCTTTGATAATGGAAAATTTGCCTGAGTAAAGGCTGACTGTTTAATGCTGTGATTAAGTCATTGCTTTAATCTGGCATAGCTCTTGAAAAAATCTCCTGGAAAGAGTTACTGGAAGGGTCCTTTGGGTTCCCTTTTCCCTAGAGCCACTCATTCCCTTTGTGCTTACAGTAATGTTCATGGGTCTGGATGGTGATACAGATCAAGGAACTGATCTGGCCATAAACTTAGTTGGCCAAAAAAGGGAAACAAACAAACAAACAAAAAACCCCAAATAAAAAACCCTAAAGCCTCATTTTTTTTAACATTGTGTCAACATGAGATCCTCTGTCAGTCAGAGGGAGATGATGGGAATAAGAGGAGGCCATGGATGTGGTTGAGGCAGCCCTGTTTGTTGTACACAGTTAACAGAAAATTGCTGGTGCCATGGAGAACACTGAGTTGAACACCAGCCTCCAACCCACCTCCAGCTTGTGTACAGGACAGTTAATATCTACCAGATGCCTGACATACTCAGCAAAACTTATACTTGAAAGGCCAGGCTTTGCATCAGGGTTGGACACCAGCAGTGGAACATGTCATGCTCCAATTTGCTGCAGTGAAGGGAATTTGACAAGAAACAAAGTCAGAGGGAAGTCTCCTCAACAAAATTTCATGCTTGATTTCTATTAGTTTTACTTTCATAGTTGATTTTGTTACTTATTCTTAAAATTAGACTATGCTGTATTTTATTTTGGGTAGCACTGAATGTGAAAAGAACATCAGATCTTTTTCACCAATTCTTTTGGAAAACAGCATCAGACATCTTCCACATCCTCTTCTCCCTGCACGTCCATCAAGGAGCAAAACACTAAAAAAAGTCTCACTTGGCCTAGGTGTGTGATATTCTGTTCCATTTAATGTATTTTAACGTTCAGTAGAACTTAGACTAAATCTCTGTCTCATATTCACAGGCTGGGGGCTCGGCAGGGACAGGCAGAGCCGTGTGTTAATTTGTTTGGCATAGCCTTGTCATGTGGGTTTTCATTTTGCAACTCCACAACCAAAATAAAGGGTAGCTGAGATCAAAGTCATTTACTGTTTAAACTCTAATGCTCAGGGGAAGGTAGAGGTGCTATTTCAGATAGGAAGAAGTCTCTGATTTCATGTCATTAAAACCGTATGTCTCAGTTCCTGAAAGGACATAAATACACTCATAGTTGAGCTTAAAGACAGGAGCATATGTAAATACTTTGATAAAGCAGAGGTAGGATTACATGAAGTACTTCTTGCTCTTGTATTGACTTACTCGAGTTAGTTAATTCAGACAAAAAGGCCATATAGGCAAAGTAACTTTGTTTTTAACTAGATTAAAGTTTGAAGGTACAGATTAAAGCATAGAGGGGGTTTGGATGCTGAAAACAAATTACTTGTTAGAGTTGATCTGAAAATGCAGTAATCTTTGATCAGTTCAAAAGTAGAAGTAAATTCAAATGGAGAAATCCAGCTGGTATTAGAAGTCTCCACCATGAGTTTGATTATGGGAAGAGCTTGTGACAATCCAGTCCAGATAGAGATGGAGGTGCTTTGTTTCCAGAATTTGTTTCTGGGAGTGATTTAAACCACCACATTTTTACATTTGCTTTGCTGAATCTGGTTGGCCATGCAAGTTAAGAATCTCCCTCTTTTTTTTTAATCTTTTTTTCCTCCTTTTAAAATTTTTTTTTCCCCCCACCAAAACAGGTCTTGAGATGTTAATTCATTATAAAGTTTTGGCTGAAATTCTTGTTCCAAGGCCTTGGTGTCAACAACAGATTCTAGATTCCTGTTTACTTTAATTGGCTTTGCTTTTAGCCACAAGTAAAGATTGCAAAACAAAGGCGTGGAATGGCCATCTCCTGATTCCAGTGTGGGTCTGCATTACTTTTTTTTTCCCCCAGGCTTCTTATGCAAATGTGTTTGTGAAACCACTTGAATCAGGAATTTTGTTTTCAAGTGGGGACCTAAATTTAGGATACTGCATCCCTCTTTAGAAATGGATAAAAATAACAGAAAGTCCTTACTTTTCTTCTCCATGGAGATTTATTGGCCCTGAGAACTTTCAAAATTTTGCATGTGAAATGCCATATTTGTCAGCATAAGAACTGTCAAAACTTTCACAATCATAATTTACAGCAGAAACCTCAGATTTTTGTTTAGGTGTCTCTCAACACCATGCAGTGAATAAGGTCAAGGCAGGTGGGTGCAACTGATCTTCACAAGTATGTGAAAAAATATGACAAATGACCTGACTTCCCAAAGCAGAGCACTAAGAGATATCTCCCAATGTCATGGCTGAAGGTGACCCTTCAGGAAGAGCCACCTTATCTGCTCTCAGCCCATCCCTTACACCTGAGAGTGTTTTGGGCTGGGATTTTCCAAAGTGTTTAGTGTTGGCTGAACTCCACTATCAAACTTACTGACAGTGATTCCCAGTGATTCGTTAGCACCAGAGCTAAACCAGCCCTTCTGAAGAAGTCCACAGTGAGATCCTATCCCGAGTTCCCATTTGCTAATGAAGGATTCCTCCTCATTTTTATTGGTGGATGTAGAGAAAATGACCCAAGAAAACTGGAACGGGGCACATTGGTGAAAAAACAAATGGTATTGCCATTAATATTTTGCAGTTGAAGGTGATGAAATTCTTTCTGGGGAAGTTATGAAGGTCCTTAACTGTGTCACACAACTCATGAGTTAATCTTTCCATTGCAACCGGTTTCCCTGGCTGATTGACCTCTGGTATCTTTCCCGCTCTGCCTGTGGATTTGAAATGTTTATTCTTTCCACACTGGGGTGTGATGGAGATGTGTGTGTGCTCACTTGTGCTCTTGGTGTGATCTGAAGGACAGAAAATTCAGAGAAAGCCCTCCTATCAAAATCCTTCAGGGGCTGTGAAAGAACAGAAAACCCCATTGCAGGTTGGAGACTTACAACCAAAAATGTCCACAACAACAATGAAAAGCATCTATCAGTCATCTTGGCTGTCTCCCTAATTCTCTATCCTTCTCACCAGGCTTTCTCAGTCTCCTCCTCCTCCTCCTCACTTCATGATTCCAGCTCTTTTATCCTGGCTGTTGGTGGTAGTAAGAGATAGATAGCACGTTTGGACATATTTACCCTCATGTGGCTTGTCCTTCTCACCCCACCCATGCTCTGGCTGTGATGATGCATATCTCTGGGAGTCAGTGGGAAATCTCTTCACAAACACTCACTGTGTGTTGTGTCTCTTGTGGGCAGAGATGTTGCTGTGTTAGCCATCATTATTTGATCTGCCTCTCTGACAAGATTGCTTTAAAGCCTAAATGTTGTTTCTGTTCTTAGCTGGGAACACACCATAGTTATAGTTATAGCTTTGCCTGCATGGCCCAGTCCAGTTCCTCAGCTATGCTGGGAATGCTGGATTCTGTGGGATGCAAAATGTGGAGAACAAAATCTGTGACAAGGAGTGTTGCATGAAAGGAAGAGAATGCCTTGCTGAAGCTCTTTGAGAGTAAATTTTTTTTTCTCTTCTTTTAACAATATTTCTTTAAAATACTGCCCCAAAATTTACCTTAGTTTGTGCTGGCACTACTCACTGAAGTAATGGGATTTCAGAGAAATGTGCAGGAGAAGTAAAGTATTGATTCTACTTTGAAGTGCTAGAAGTGGTATCTAAATTCAGATAATAAATTCTTCTGCATTTTGCACCCTGAATTTTTCCCCCTGAATTTTGCCTATTTTACTGATAATGGTTATTTGTATAGTTGTTAGTTTGGAATAGAACTGTAAATTTCCTTTTCTCACCAAAATCAAAAACTGGAGCAGAAATTCATCATCATTTATTCATGGTCTCAGAGTGCCTTCAGCCATGAAAACAGAATATCCACTGAGATGGTAGTTTACTTTCGGATCCTTCCATTGTCATGGACTGAAAGAGTCAAGCCAATAAAACTAAGAAGATCTAAACCCTTCTCCAGTGGGAACTCCCTCTCTGTTCCTCACTGAGGTCTCTCTCTTAGGACATGGAAATTGAATGGGATGCACCTGGGATAGAGTGCTCCTCTATTTCACCCCCAAGGAATAACAGAGGGTGTAGGAAAACATGGCTGAGTGAGGGTGAGGCAGGGAGAAAAATGTATCCTCTTTAGGACAGGAGAAAAAATTCTCTTTGGGAGTAGCACAGGAGTGTACAAGGGTTGATATTCCCATTTTCCTTGGGATTTCTTTGAATATGAGAATATTTATAGGATTTCTGTAGTGTTTAAGGTCAATTATCTGTCTTTGGCATAATATACTGCCCTAAGATCAGCTCTATTTTTTTATTAATGGGTGTTTTGAGCAGTTTCTATGGTTCTGTAATGTATATTGACCTTCCTAGACAGAAATGACCATTCAGAATGGACTGGGAAGGGGAGAGGACAGAAGACCAATGCCTTGGAGTAGCTCACCGAGGCTTGAGAAAGGGCTGAGAAAAAGCAGAAGAAACATTCAATATTTCCACACCTGTTTTACACAAGGTAAGGCCTGTGGTGGCATGGCAAGACCTGTGTGTCTCAGGGCATGAAGGCCACAGCAACGAGAGGAAAATCCTTGGGCAGTATGAGCTGGTGGAATGCCTGGAGGGTGTGATGCAACTCAAGAGCCCACTTTTGCCCAGAGTGCAGAGCAGGGGAGAAAAACTCAAGAGAAATTATTGCATCTGCCCAGAGATTTAAGAAAAAAAGAAAAAAGGTTTATATGGAGGGAATTGTGGCCACACAGTAGTGGGAAGGACTGTGTGACCTGGCCAGGGGGTGAGGGGATTTGCTGTGCTGCTCTCATCACAGTGTGGGACCCTCTGCCTCCCAGCCAGCAGAGATGGGTGTAGATGAGAAACAACAGAGATCAGAATATGACCTCCAGCGATTTTGGGGGTAACAGCCACCCTGTGAGTGACATCCTGGAAACAGCCAGGGGGAAATCAAAGAGAGATAAGGTATCTGTGTCTCTCTGACCATTGTCCTCTGCCAGTTTGCAGAATTGCAGATTAGGTCCTTTTCTCTGGCCTCTCTTGTTGGTTGTCTGTGCAAGTGCCACAGGGCTGTGATAAGGAGGAGGTGGAATGGTGCTCTAAGCACACAACATTTTTCCACATGCAGCAGGATATGCTAACTGAAACAAAATATGCTGGAATCCTTCCTTTGATTTTGCCTCTCTACATCCAGAAAATCTTGGGATGTGCAGCAGGGGAAGGAGAGAGGATTTATGGGAAGGCTGTGGAAAAGGGGTTTGGCACCCTCTGTGCCAAAAAACCTTTTTACAGTTCCAGCAGGGGTCTGCATCTTGCTGCCACAGTGTGAGCACTGCACACTGAAACCTGCAGCAGACAGTGCCTTGTTCTTCTCGCTCCAGCCATCCCTTCCTCACTCCACAGAACACCCCAGGGCTCCTCCAGCATCCCAGGGGGACCATCACGGGTGCAGGCAGCTGCAAGGGGACAGCAGGCTGCCCTTTCTTTGTCCTGTTCTCTTTGGTGGCAGCCCCATATGATTTGCTGGCCAAACCATCCATGTAGGATATTCCTGAGTGAGGTTGGTGTAGGCAGCTCAAAGAGCAGGTGATTTTCAGGCTGGAGAAGACCAGGGGATCTGCAGCCAGCTGATGGAAGAAGGAAACACTCATAGGACAGGAGGAACTGTGACATGCCAGATGAGAATGGAGATTTTTTTTTCAGCCAGCATGGGCAGATCTGGAACTGATCCCACAGGTGGAATTACCCTTCCTTAGGGAGCAGCCCCAGCCCCTTGGGGAAGGCAGAAAATTCAGACTTTTCTGCATTTTGCTGGGAGAGGGAGGAGCAGGGCAGGTTTCTGCCCTGGGGACCCAGTCACCCTGGCAGCACAGGGGTCGGGGGTGGCTTTCATTCCTCCTGCAAGGTTGAGTCAGGGCTGTGATGAGCAAGTCTTGCATAAGCAGGAATGCCATCGCCAGTGGTAAGCTGAAAAACGCAGAGCTCTATTTTCAAAGACAGCTCAGAGGTTATTTATGTACGGAAATGCTCCTTATCTCTTAATTCCCAGACTGATGGGTGGAAGATATGCAAAGAGTGACTTCTGTCAGGGACGAGCTCACCAGCACTGCTACTGTCTTGGCAAGGGGGAGGGCTCTCTCTGCCTTCCCTGGTAGCAATGCTGACTAAGGGCCATAGGAATCTTAATTCCTGGCCCAGAGATGGCAAGCCAAGCTATCTGATGGGCTGCTTGGCTGACAGTTAATATCCTGTCGCAGAGAAGTAAGTACTCATGATATAGCAGCTTTTGTTTTTTTTTTTTTGCACCTGGAAGACCTTAATGGGAAAGCCCAACAAATTCTCCATTCTGTGCTTAACCATGAGCTCTGCACTGAAAGAGCCTGAAACAGAACAATTATTTTATATTTCAAAAACTTTAACAGAATTCCTTGGTATCAAAAAAAGTTTTTTGTTTTACCATGATTATTCTCAGATATTCAGGCTGGATTCATTAATTCAATCATAATTCCTTGTGGCTGGAACACTATTAGTAGATAGAAATTTGGAGCTGGAAATTAGCTAATGATTTCTCTGTAAGTACAGCAGACAGATGGCAATTCAGCTTCTTTTCCCTGGCTGTGCTGACACTGGCATTCAAACTAAAAGTAGTAGGACATTTATTAATGAGTGGGGTAGGCAAATGGAAAAAAAAATCCCAAAAAACCAAACCTAGAGCAATGAACACAGGTAATAGGGTGTCATTATTAAAGAGCTATCTGTCAGAGAAGGACATGCATAAGAATTAGGTGTCCTGGAAAAGGCTATGAAAATATATCTCTACTTCTGTTTGATGGCATCACATTTCAATTTTCATGAACTTTTCACAGACTAAATATATTTGTGTCTAAAGAAATCTTATCTCTTAGTAAGCAGTAATGACAACCTTATTTACACTGAATGACATTTTCCTACTGATTTGGCCAGAAAGAATTAATTATTTTTCTACTGTAAGGAACAAAAATACATCATTAATAAATTTTTCTTGGTGATGGTGGTATTTATTGGTATTGTGGATCATGTGAAGAGAAAAAGTAAAACCTACTTCATAGGATTTATGACATAGAAAAAAGAAATAAAAATATGCCTTTTAGATGAAAAGGAATTTTCTAACATATTGCATTTGGGAGAATTGAATGAAAGTTTCTGGCCTGCTGGCTGCCTGACTTGAGAGAAGCCTTGCAGGCAGGGAGGCAGGATTCTCTGTTTTCTGCTTTGCCTGACCTCAGCCTCAGTTTGGCCTCCCCAGTTCAGGCTGCCAGGCAGGGAGCTGCCAGTGAGGGAACAGAGGAATCAGTGCTTAAGAGCAGAGGGGGCTGGACTGCCTTGGAGAGGAGATGAGAGAGAAGTGGGATCCATGAACCCCCTCCTGCTGTGCTGCTGGGATCAGGCTGGTTTCCCACAGCAGAGCTGGGGAGGAATGCACCTGATGCCCTGAGGAAAATAATGTCAGGGGCTTGCTCCTTGCATCTCACCTGGAAGTTGTGAAAATGGTGACTGAGGCTGTTTCTGGGCTTATGATGGAAATTTCCCTTTCCTTTCCTTTCCTTTCCTTTCCTTTCCTTTCCTTTCCTTTCCTTTCCTTTCCTTTCCTTTCCTTTCCTTTCCTTTCCTTTCCTTTCCTTTCCTTTCCTTTCCTTTCCTTTCCTTTCCTTTCCTTTCCTTTCCTTTCCTTTCCTTTCCTTTCCTTTCCTTTCCTTTCCTTTCCTTTCCTTTCCTTTCCTTTCCTTTCCTTTCCTTTCCTTTCCTTTCCTTTCCTTTCCTTTCCTTTCCTTTCCTTTCCTTTCCTTTCCTTTCCTTTCCTTTCCTTTCCTTTCCTTTCCTTTCCTTTCCTTTCCTTTCCTTTCCTTTCCTTTCCTTTCCTTTCCTTTCCTTTCCTTTCCTTTCCTTTCCTTTCCTTTCCTTTCCTTTCCTTTCCTTTCCTTTCCTTTCCTTTCCTTTCCTTTCCTTTCCTTTCCTTTCCTTTCCTTTCCTTTCCTTTCCTTTCCTTTCCTTTCCTTTCCTTTCCTTTCCTTTCCTTTCCTTTCCTTTCCTTTCCTTTCCTTTCCTTTCCTTTCCTTTCCTTTCCTTTCCTTTCCTTTCCTTTCCTTTCCTTTCCTTTCCTTTCCTTTCCTTTCCTTTCCTTTCCTTTCCTTTCCTTTCCTTTCCTTTCCTTTCCTTTCCTTTCCTTTCCTTTCCTTTCCTTTCCTTTCCTTTCCTTTCCTTTCCTTTCCTTTCCTTTCCTTTCCTTTCCTTTCCTTTCCTTTCCTTTCCTTTCCTTTCCTTTCCTTTCCTTTCCTTTCCTTTCCTTTCCTTTCCTTTCCTTTCCTTTCCTCTCCTTTTTTTGCAAACCACCATAGAGCATTTCCACTCAAAAATCTTTTAGACTGCAGGATTCTGAATCAGCCCAAATCCCTGCATGCTGTCCACAGATCTCTTGATCCCAAGGGAATGGCCAGTGCATTAAGGAGCTGCTCTGTGTGACTCAAGGTGACCAAATTAAGCCCTCTGCATGAATAGTGGTTCAAGGGTGCTGATGCATCGTTTCTTTTCTGTAGTGAGAAATTGGATGAGAAGGTTCACATGAGCTCATTCGGTCTTTATGGGCTTGAACCAGCTTCCATTGGAGTCAATAGGAATCTTTCCATTGACTTTAATGAGAGCTAGATTGGATCCTAAATTAGTACCTTCATCCTTCAAATTGTTTAGCAGTGCCTATCCCCATCCATAATTAACATAAACTGGCTGTGATAGTCATCAACAGGAAAATTATACCAAAATGTCCTCAGTAGGTTTATTCCTGCTCTCACTGAAGATGATAGGAGTCTCATAATTAACTTCAAACAGGACTGGTTGTCTGTGTATCGTGATTATAAAATATCTTGATACATTTTTAAGGGAGAGTTCAGTTTGAGCAACTTCTTAATTGCATGTCAGGACTAAAAGGGTTGTCTGTGACCAAAGACGGCCACATTGAAAAATCAGGCAGTATTAAGGAGCATGATTTGACTTTGTGGCTACATAAATCAGTATTTGAGTTTCTCATTTGGTATTCACTGAAACGAAAACATAATCTGAGTTAATTGCTCTTCCCCAAGGTGCCTTGTTGCGCAATGTTTTATAAAATTAAAGCCTGTTAAGTACACACGAAGAAACATACTTTAGATGCAGAACATAAAATACTAGCACCTCTAATTCTGCTGTCATGTATGGTTGATTAACCTGGTACAACAGAAGCCTTGGGGAGAGTTTCTGTGCTGTTAGAAAACATATTTCCACTTAAGGGAATTTAGACAACAAAGGGATCTCACAAATCCCATTGTTGGAGGCTAGGCTGACATCCGGGGCATCCGAGCTGTCTCACAGAGCCGTGGAAGATAGGGGAAAAAATGCAACCTGCATCCCACTTATGGATAGTTATCTGTCAGCCCAGTGCCTTCCACAGCAATTAATAAATAATTAATTAAGTCTTGTAGCCCTTGCTAGGGTGATGTTCCTGTTGGCTTCAGCAGGAATTTTCCCAGGAATTGGAGTGAGTCTGGGGTGAGGATGGGGGACAGTGTGGGCAGTGGGGGAGATGCTGGAGACAGCAGTGGTTCTGGTAGGGCAAGCTGCAAGTAACCCACCTCTGAGAAACCCCAAATCCAAAAGTTTGAATTTCCCAAGCCCCTCAAATGCACAGACATAACACAAATGGAGAAGAGGCACATGAGATCGAGGAGATTGAGCTGGAGAGCAGCACCAGGGTTTTCCATGGGGAGGACGCAGTGGTCTAGGAATAACAAAAGAAATGCTGCAAGGAGACCTCCCCATCCCCAGCTACTCCAGGCTCTACCTGCTGCTTGCAGATCCTCCTTGGAGCAGGCAGGGAGCCATGGAGGGAAGATGGAGCACATCAGCAGCTGCCTGTTGGACCAGAAGCTGTTTGGGAGCATGTGGGAAGATCAGGAAGGCTTATCAGATAGTTTGCAGCACTGAAACTGCCTAGTAAGGCATAGTGTGGGAGCTGGGGGTATCCTGGTGAAGACCAGCTGGGAGCTTGCCAGGTGTGTGTGGTTTGAGTTTTGGGTGAATTGAATCTTCTCCCAGGATGAAAGTGAGCCTGTATCTGGTAACAAAACCAGCTGGTGTTTCAGGTTGCTACCTGTTTCTGCTCCAGACCTGCCCTGTGCTGCCCTCATGGCTGGCCCAGTAGCCAGTACCTCACTATGAGCAGGTCTAAACCCTCAAGTGAACAGGCAGAGGTGAGATAAATAGAATAGGATCCCTGGATTATGAACCTGGAGCTCCTCTTTGTTTTCCCTCCTTACACACTGCATGGAGAAATCTTTGGCCTCAGATTCTGCCAGGGAAGGGTTAGACTGTATTTTGGGAAAAATTTCTTCATTGAAAGGATGATCAAGCAATGGAGAACAATGCCCAGGGAGGTGGAGAAATCACCATTTCTGGAAATGTTCAAAAAACACATACATATAGCATCTGGGAGCATTGTTTAATGTTGGACCTGGCAGTGCTAGGTCAATGGTTGGACTTGAGGACCTTAGAGGTCTTTTCCCAACCTTAACAATTCTATGATTCCCTTGTAATAAAAGGAATGGCTCCTCAGCACTGGAGAACCATCATCTGCAGTGTTTGTTGGGTGTGCTTGGTGCACACCAGCAATGCCCAGGCTGCTGAATGAAAAACTGTTTGCTGAAATGTGCACAAATTCTTTCTTTGCTGTGTCTCAGCATATCCCTTCTCAGACTTTGCAAGGAGTTTTGTTTCCATTTTATTCAGCCTCAATAACTGGGGAATTTGCTGCAGCTAACATGCCTTGAAGAATGGGAGAGGAGACCTGGGGACATGCCAAGCAAGGCAAAGTGATGGCTGTCCTGGCACCTGACTTGGCTGGTCTGTGGATGAGCTGTCTACACCTGGATTATTTATTTTCAGAAAGAAGGATATTTTCAGAAGGGAATTTCTCCAGTCCATCCTAAGTGAAGGAGGAAAAAGGTGGGTATTTTGATTTCTCATGACTATTTATGTCAGCTAACTGAAACTCTGCACATTGATTCTTTACCTTGTCGTCACCTTCAAATCTGCTAAAGTGTTTAGGACAAAGAACAGAATTTTACACTGCATCTGAAGCATAAAGGTAGAGGATTTTTTGAGGGGGCTTCATGGAATGACTGTTCCCTTGACACCTGCAAAAATGAGCCTTTGAGCTTCTGCCAGAAAATTTCTTACTGTCTTATGTAGAAAAATGCTAGATCTTCTAAAGGATGTTAGAGCTATATTTCCAGTTATCCAAGCCTCTGTAGTTTTCCTCAGACTTCCTAAAAAATAACAGTAATACTTCAAAAAGTTCTTTAGCTTGTTCCTGTCAGACTCCTGGGGTAGGTGTCCAGGCCTGCTCAATTAAAATACTCCTAAATTCAGCAGATGCTGCCTCACCCCCTTCTCTCCTGCTATTTACTATTCCACCCACACCACCCAGTTGGAGCTGCTGCAGATTGAGCTGGGGCTGTGCAGGTGTCTGAGGCTGGAAATTTCAGCTGCTTCCTTTGCCATCCCTGAACTTTGCCACGTCAGACGCTGGGAGCGATGGGGAATCCGACCTGTGAGTCAAACATGACATTCACTCTCTGGTTGCATTAAATGTAACCCACAGCATCATTTAGGCCTCTAGGCTGGAATCTGCCTTAATTATGGGCAACTGTAAAAAAAAAAAAAAAAAAAAAAAAAAGAGAGAGAGAGAAAGATGCAAGAAGTGAGATTCCACAAGCCCTTCTAGTGGTTCTGCCTGGCCTTAAGCACTAGGAAACCTCTTGAATATGTTGGCTAATGCTCCAGGACTCACTCTCCTACGTGACCTCTATGAATATCCTACGTGTGGCTACAGTAATTCTGACACTGAGTAATGTCTCCAGTCTTTCAAAAGCTGTACAAATTTAAACTGAACTTTCATACTGACTCTGCTAGCAAGATCACCTACACATTCTCACAGCAATTCCAGCTTTAAGCTAAGGTGGAAATGTACTGGTATATAAATCCTGCCATTCTGGCTCTTTGAACATGAATGCTATCAGTTTTCAAAGTTAGCCAGATAGGACAAATATGTTCCTTTCTTTTGATCACTGAGGGTATATCAACACCTGGTAATTTCTCTGTGGCCTGCTACAGTGGAGGCTGTCTTTCTCCAAAGACTATGGAAAACATCCAGGACGATGGTTTTCTAGGCCAAAATTAATGTTGTGAATAATTTGGATACTCTCTTTCTCCTACCCCTGTATTTCACACACAAGGAAACACAAGCATTAGTGTGGCTTATTTGATAGACCCCAGCACCGAACTCAGGAATTCTTGGTTCATAGCCCTGTGCTCAAACCCTTTCTCCTGCAGCACTCAAATAAGGGCCTGGTATGTTCTCAGTAATAACATCCAGTGATTTGTCCAAGTGTAATAGAACAATGCCATATGCTTTGGTTCCTAGGCCAAATTCTCATTTTGGCTTTACTCCACTGGCTGTAATAAAATGAGGCAAATGGGAACACCTGACCCTGCAGGGACTGTGGAGGTGGTCTTGTGATTTTAACATGGAACTGCTTTGCTGTTGATGCTTCAGTTTTTATTTTGAACATGGGAAGTTTCAGGGGAGACTTCATGGGATCTGCCCAAAGAAAAATGTTTCTACCATTTCCATCAATGCCCACTTAGCAGTGACATTCCAGTTACTTATCCTTATAAATCTGGGGAAGTGTAGTGTTGTTCTAATTCTGTATCTGTTGAAGGGATTTTTGGTGTCTCTGGTCATCCCATCTGTAGGAGGGTCTGTTCTGGATTATTTTAACTAAAGGATGGCCACTAACCAAGAATGGCAAATAAACCATCTGTCTTATGAGGGGAAGTGTAAAACAAATGTCTGCTGTGTTGAAGCTTGTTGAGTAGGGATTATCCAAGTGCCTCATACATTGGTTACAATTGTGTAGCTGATTTATTAGAAACCCCTGAAAAGGGAGCAAAGGGCCAAAATCTGTCTAAAACAAAAAGGCAGAAGAGATCTGGAATTTTGTTTCCTAAGGAAGTTGTGTTGTTTCAACATTAGATGTTCACACATCTTTCATCAGAGGATAATTTCAATGGAAAATCATTGAATAGCTCAAATCTAAGAGAGTCATGTGCCCTTCTTCACTGGAATACTTGAATAAACTTCTAACTCCATATTCCAAAGAAGGACAAAAGCACATTTATATTTGTTTTATACAAAGACAGACAAGATACATGGACACAAAAATGTCTGTGGTGAGCCTGAAAATGAACCCTTCACAGACAACTTTCCGGGCTGATGCCACAACCTCCTCACAGAATTGTGGAGCTAAATTTGCTCATCATTTATGTATTATTTCTCATTGAAATCTTTGATTTCTTTTTTTATTGGTTTTAATTTTCCTCTTAAGGAGCATAAAGAAATCAAATTAACACCCCTTAAAATATTTCCTAAGAATTTAGATTAACAGTATTTACAAAGGACTGGCAATCCTTCCAAATAAAAAAAATTCCAAAATATATTTTCTCAGTAAAAACTGCACTCTTGCAGTGATACTCCTCTCTCTCCTCCTTGCAGTACATCTTGACATTTATCTTGAAATACGTCAGTGTAATAAATGAAGTATATTCATAATATAACAGTAATAAAAAGTTTCATAGTGTCTCAAGAAGTCCCGAGGGAACTTTGGCTTTGCTACTGAATTTAGGAAAAAAAAATTCTAGAATTAGTGAAAATATTGAACTAGAAAAGACAGAGGGAAGAAATGCCTTGCTGAAAATATTACCTGTGAGGGGAGAAGACAAAATGACCACATATTACATGTAGTGTATGTTACCCTCCAGGTTTTGCCCCGAAAAATTTTACACAGGAAAAATACAAATTTTTACACAGGAAAAATATAAAAAAACCAGACTGAAAATAGAAAAAAAAAGAGGAAGATCTATCTTTCAGCTTGGAATGACTTCTTTAGGAAGTAGAGCTCTTCAAATATGTTCATGATTTAGGGAAGAAGGAGAAATGATTTGTAGAGGTGTACGTGTCTAATCAAGCTTTCTGGACCAGTCCCTGCACTGGGCTGGGATGTTATTTATGACAAAGAGTTTTAAAGGTCACTTGGAACAAGAGAATATCTTTGATGGGTGACATCCTAGCCCAATGGCAAACATGGTATAAATTAGCAATTATAGAGATTTTCTGTTTCAGTTTCAGACACTTTAACTCAGTGGAAAAAGAGAAACATTTTCCCAATACAAGAGCATGTAGTGACAGGACAGAGGGATGGCTGCAATCTGAAAGAGAGTAAGTTGAGATTAGATATTAAGAAAAAATTCTTTACTCTGAGGGTCATGAGACAATGGAAAAACATGTCCAGAGAAGTTGTGGAAGCCTCATTATTGGAAGTGTCCAAGGCCAGGTTGGACAGGGCTTGGAGCAACCTGGTCTGGTGGAGATATCCCTGCCCATGGCAGGATGATGGAACACCATGATCTTTAAACTCTCCCCCAACTCAAACCATTCTGTGGCTTTATGATTCCATTCCTTTCCAAATATTATAACTGTATTTTCTCTAAAACTAGAAAAAGAAGAAACACAGTGAATAAAATGTAGTCTAGGTATGGATTCACCACAATTAATTTTAGCTTTCTAAAAATCAGGAGTCTGATATAAACTAGTTCTCTGGATTCCTGCTGTTCTTGCTGGGAGACATAGGCACCAGAAGTTGTATATTCATCACACATTTCTTGGACAGCTTTTCAGGAGAGAGTGACTAAAATTAGGGTTGTACCTCTCCATTGACTTCACAGGGATCTTGACAATTAGTTTTGCTTAATATTGAACTTCCAGTCAGCTACACTGAGAGGGAGAGGCTCCATCCCAGGTAAAACTCGTGCCTTTAAAGTCACTGACAGCAATTCCAATGACTTAGATGCCATCACACCATCTGTCATGAATACTTCATTTGTGTAACTCCCTAAATCAGAATATTGCCATTCTAAAATATTTTAAGTTAGCAAAGAAAGAGGAACTGAAATCATCCCAACTAACTTGAAGTACTTCCTGAGTAGAGGCCCTCAACTGAGCTCATCAAACTCAGATTCTTTATATAGACTGGAGAAAAAGTATTAATTTTTAGAGCATGATTCATATCACTAATTTTAGATTCCTTGTTTAGAATGATGCAACGAATTTCAGTCTGGAGGTGCCTAATTCTCTTCTATTCATTGATTTACTAGGGAGTCTAAGCACTCTAGATGAGCTGTAGATGCCTCTGTTGTGAATTTTTTCTTTTGGCTGTGTGAAACCTAATTTTCATCATAGAGCTTTTAATTCATGTTTCAGGATCCTTTGCCATTTTATTTTGCTGTCTTGATATCAAAATGAATATGCACCATCCAGGATAGTTCCACTTATAAAACTGTCCCACTTCAGTCAGCAAAACTTGACTGATTTTAGAGTAAAATGCATCCTACTATAAGGAGCAAGTTTGTTTCTAATCTCTTTAAGCAATGGTAAGGAAAATTTTACACATCCTTCAGAATAGGTTTGATGGCACAAAAATCAAAGTGTTTCATAAGTATTGCTAGGTACATCAGGAAAAAAAACCTAGAAAACACTAAAAAGTCCTGCTTTAGATGCTCTTAAGTACTGCCTTGCATAGCCTTCAGTATGAAAGGAAAAATTTCCATTAGGTTTATACCCCTTCCAAGGCCTTCTTGCAGACATATATCAGAAAGGATATAGTGTGAATATAACTGAGCCCAGAGTTTGTATCATGGTGGGAATAGTCTTTAATGATTCCTTCTGGAAGCTGGAATCTTCCTGTGGAAGAAGGTCAGTCAGAAGCTTCTTTCTATGACTTTGCTCAGACAGGATTACAAATATAGGTAAAAAGTCCATTGTTCACTCTGAAACTTTAGGTAGTTTCTGCTTAAGCATTTTTTGAGGCAAAATACATATATTGTCAGCCATTAGCAGAATATTAATATTGAGTCTTAGCTTACAATAGGACAGCAGTAACATTCTTTAAATACTGATGAGAGCCTTTAAACTGAGATCTAAAGCTCTGCAGATCTTGCATTTTGTCACTAATTTGTTTGGCTTTGTTTCCAGAATTTTGATTTTCTGTCTCTGGAGGTGAAAATAATTTCTCTGAGAAATTCAGAGGGGTATTAAGATCTGGGTCTTGGTATATCATGAGGATTTATATTCAGGTTCCACCTTCAGACTGATTTTTCTTTGCTCAGAAACATTGAACTTGGAGCTATATTTTGATGAAATTATCAGATCAAAACTTGATAGATGTCAAAAAGTAATTTAGGTTTTGATACCTCCTAAGAAAACAACAGAGAACAAACTAAAAAATACCACTTTGTCTGTGAATAAATCTGTAGTCGTGAAATCATGGAATAAAATCATATAATGATTTGAGTTGGAAGGAACCTCAAAAATCATCTGTTTTTCACCCCTTGTCATGGCCAGGGATGCCACTCATTAGATCTTGTTGCTTAGGGCCTTGAGCCAGTCTGGCTCCTACACTTTGAATATTGTGTGCAGTGATGGTTTTCTTCATTTCAAAGAAGGTATGACAGAACTGAAACAAGAAAATAGAATAGTAGAATAACTACACCAAAACTGTTCATCCTTCAAAAGAACAGACATAACAGAAGTTACTTCTCCATTTTTGGAGAAGGAAAATAAAGGAAATTTTTTCTCTATATTTTTAGTTTTTTTGGTTTTTTTTTTTTTTTTTTTT
>WEIU01015141.1:355199-396802 GCA_013389925.1 Aegithalos caudatus
AGAAGCATAGAAAACAATCTTGTAAGAATATAGGTTTTTCTTTTCCTTGCTCATGCCTTATGCTTGGCACCTCCTCTTGAACTTTGCTGAAGACTGGGTTAGCACCAGCTAGACCTTTGGTTTCACAGGACATGGCCATTTTTATGCCATGGTCATGGCTTTGCCTTCAACAAGACTTTTGCCTTGTGTACACATGCTGAAATTATTTCAAATCTCATAACCCTAAGTGATACCTTATTACTTTGTCTTCATCTATCCCAGTGTGCTTGCACTTTAAGTCTCTCTGAGCTATTACTGATGACAGTAAATCCTCTGGATGACTATCAGTGCTTGAAGCACCATGAATTCTAATCTGACTGAGGTCTATGGAAGTCAGGTGCTCTTTGATGGTCTGTCTGTCTCTACACCAAGAAGCACCAAGGGGAGAAAATGTATGCCTTCTGTGGGAACACTGATAGTTGATAGGATTTTTGGTAGCCTATCTAAACCTTTTTTATTATTATTTTCTTGGCAAGAAGTTAGTTTTGAAGATCAGCCCAATTTTTCCCCCTTGCTTAAAAAGTCTGTTGTTCCCTTTACATTTCCCTTCTATGGACTCTTATGTCACCATTGTGTGGACTGAGTGGCTTTGATGGCAAAGTTTCAAAATCCAGTCACTTCTGTCAGTCATTGAGTTAATAAAACAACTATGACTGTAAAAGGTGTACCTAGGCAAAGCAGAACTGGAATTACTGGAGAATAACTTCTTGAAGTGCCCAAGGGGAAAGCTGAATAAACAAGGGCTTCCAGCCTGCTCAAAAATGTGTCAAAATGATGTCTGCAAAATATAATAATAGCTTAATAGGAACTCAGGCCATACATTGTCCAGTAAAATACGAATGTAAATGTTTGGAAAACTGTTGTGCTCCTAACAAGCTGTGTTGGAATCTATTATTTGGCTTGGATTTCACCAAGTGTGTGATGGGGCCTTGTTTAAGGTGGAGCCTTGATTTCCCTCATTATTTCAGTTTACCTTTTTATTTTCTCAATATGTTCATATCGTGATGGCATTTGGCATTTCTCAGCTTTCAGTTTGAGTTCAGTGTGAGACCTGGATTAATCCCTCAGCTGATGTAACATTGAACACTTCATTAGCACCAAGCAGATTTACATCAGCTGAGGATGTGTTTTTGAACCGTTTTCACACACAGTTTTCCCCCCTCTTTTATTTCTTTTTTCTGTCTCATGTCTGTCTAGCTAAAGAAGAAATTTGGTTGGGCACATCTTGGGATCTATATGGAAACTTCAGACTGAGGACAGAGTGATGTCTCCCGTTCAAAATCCAAATATATGCTTTTTAATTAATGAAGAGTTCAAATTTAAAAGGACAAATTAAAACTGAGTTAGAAGTTGTATACAAGAATTTTCTTTAGACTGTTGCTTTAAAATCTATCAGAGACATATTTGATGTTTTTGCAGCTGTATGGCTCTTATACAACCTAAGGACCATTTATTGGAATTTTTGAGTGAACTTTTGTTTTTATAGGTGTGTAAATGTGTTATCGAAGGTATCTTGGCATTTTAACCAACGATCCAAATTTTGTCAACTTTAGTAAAAAATATAAGTCTCTTTTTTACTTTTCAGAAAACCCCTTTGGTTGACAGGTGCTGTTTTTCTCACAGGGAGCCTTTCAATGCATTTATTTTACTAAGAGGTGGTTTAGATTGGAAAATAATAACACAATGAGTTAAATTCAGTCCTTGATTACACCTCTGTAAACCTGGAATAAAGTCATGAAAACAGAGAGAATTTTTCAGCATTTGCATCTATCTGCACAAAAGCAGAAGCTTCTTTTGGGCAGAAACAAAATCTGTCCTGACACTTTGCATGAGATATAATCTATCCTGTTTTTTATAGAACTCCTTTCTTTTTTTGTGGGTTTAGGAATAATTTTTTTTCTTTGAGACAAGGGAGAATTTTGCTCACAGTCTGAAACCAGGAGTTTTTTAGGTATGAACCAGAGAACAATAAAGTGGTTTGTGTTGGGCTCCTCACTCATTCACGTGCAGTCCTAGATCTTCTGGATATTTGAATAACATGAGCTTTATTTGGTGGCCAAGGGAAGACTCATATGAGTGAGTGATGACCTTTTGCTTCCACTTGCTAATTACCATTCAATTTTAAGATGAAACACAGTGCCTGGTGGGAGAAGAAGCACTAGTCCTTTGGACCTAGAGATGAGATGTGTAAATGTTATCATTTATCACATATCACAAAATTCAGTTGTTCTCCTGTTTTTGGTTTGGTTTGGTTTTTTGTTTCTTAATCTTGGTACCTTTTTTAATGTAGTCCACCTTCCTAAGTGCCAGTGTGCTGGTTTTGAATGAGAATCCAACTACTTCATTAAAAAGTGTGTNAAGTGTTAACAAAAATTACTCTTATGTTCTAATTAAAGAGATTTAAAGCCTAGTTTCTTGCCACCTCAGTCATTGCATGCTTTGCCATTGACATCATTAGGAGAAGGATTGACTTGATCATTCCCGGGAGTCTTACAGAATAATTTTCCAGTCTTGATTTATCCTTCCTTTGAGCTGGGCTGAATCCATAAGGTTTCTCTGGTTTAATGGGACAGAAGAACAGGGAAGAGTTGGCTCTCAAGCATGACACTGTTCTTGTTTATAAAGGTTGCTTCCTGAAAAACCCTTGGAGAAGCAGGGTGAAGAGAACGTATTCCACATTGCTGTGGCCAGATTTATATAAACCCAGCCCAAACCTACACTTCCTGCTTATTGTCACAGCTACAGGGGAAATAGGTGAGATGACCACTAGCCTTAGAAACTCTGCCCCATCAACCTTTTTTGTCAGTTCTCTAATTTTTAACCTTTCTTTTTGTTCTCATCTTGACTCCTTCCACTCTGCCAACATTATTCTTGAAGAATGATGCTCAGGCTGAAAGCAAAGCCCCAAGTCTTGTGCTCTGAGTACAGCTTCATTGCTGCCACTTTCAGTTATACACAGTGGGTGTGATGTCCGCAAAAGCTTTTATTCTTTTCTTCTACAACATCAAGTTACTGATGTCTCAGTCTGTGAGTCGGCCTCTCCATCTTAGGTTTGCTGACAGCCAGGCAAACTGAATTTTCTAGAATGAGTCCATACTAACATCATGCCAGTGGTGGTGCTTTAATTAACCTCACTAAATGGTACCTGATCCATCTCCAGAGAGAGCCTGAAATGTGTCAGGTGCACTGATTCAACACTGACCTCTGCATGGTGCTGCTCTGACTTTCCTTCAGGATGGCCAGAGCTGGCCTTGGTCCTCCATCTGCTTCACCTCCTTAAGGCCGTGACACCACCTCATGACCACTGTTTTCTCTCCCCCTTCTTCTGCTGTGTCAGAACTGACAGCTGAGCTGGATGCTGATGAGTCAAGGCTTGGTGGAAACCCAAACACATATTTGTGAATAATAAATTCAGACCCTGAATGAACACCCAGGTTGCAGCAGACGGGTACCAGGTGGGTGTTGGAAATGTGGGATGTGAATTCATTCAAAGGATGCTGGGGCTGTAATTTACAACCTCCTGGTGTGTGTTTTTTAAAAACACTTGATTCATTAACGCTTCTCTAGATGTTAAAAGAGGTTCGTAAATCGATTGGTAGCCAGGAAAAATGAGCAGCAATGAGGTAATTTCAGTCGGAATGGGCTCATTACCACACCAACTGTCAAAAGTTTTTGAAGCCAGATTTATTCCTTTTCCCTTCTTTCTAACAGCCAACACAGGCTGAGGGTATTTGATTTGATTTTTTTATTGTAGGATAAGAAGAAATTGAAAAAAAAATCAAATTTGGGAAAAGACAGGTAAACAACAGATTTTCCTAGAGAGCTGAAATAGTACTTGAAATAGGGATTCTCACGAATCTTGGATTTGGTTTGGTCTAAGACTGGACAGAGTGACTTGTAATTTTGTCTCTTAGGAACTGCATGTGTAGAGGAGGATTAGTTTCATCCTCTTTTGGCGCAGCATCATTTTCATATCATGGCAGGGATAATACTGCTGTAAAAACAACATAAAGAAGGGAAAACACCTCCATATTTCTCAAATTCTTTTTTTCTCTCATCCGAGTAATGGCACAATGAGGCTGGATCAATGAAAATCTGAACTCCAAGCAGAAATCACTCAAGTCCTGAAGCAGAAGGTGAGGGGTGAGGTCTTCAGGTGGCTGTAATTTGTGATGCTCACACTTGCTGAGAGAGGCTTTGATGAGTCCAGTCAGCTCAGGGAATCCCCAGCTCTGATCTACAAACAGAGGCTACGACAGAGAGATAGGAACATGTTCCTGAGGACAGATACAGCATTCCCCCCAGGTTCACTTGGGACAAATGGAAAGTAAGATATCTTCAGGCTAGTGTAAGATTATGAAACCCTTCACTGGTGTGTTTATTCCTGATCAGGTAACACACACAATTACTCTGTCCTTCCTGTTCATCCACTCTTGCCCTTCTTATCTCTTACATTTCATGATAGTGGTTGAATTGCTTGATCAAAGGAAGCTCTGGCTGGGATTTATCTCAGCTAACTGTAGGCAACCAACACATAGGCAGGTAAGTCTGAGTTAGTCACTCTGGGCTGCTTTTATTGTCAATAGAGATAACCAGGTATCTCTAGAGAGCAATTAATCTGATACTTGTTTGATATCTATATTAGGATGAGATGAATCACCTTCTCCAGACGCCTCTTCCTCTCTATTGACTGAAAAGGGAACTGAGGATGACTAGCTTAGATGTAGACATCTGTGTTATAGATGCTTTAAGATAAGGAGATAAATCCAACCTCAGGGGAACCCCAGTCTTGAAAATCTAAATGGTTAATGATTCTAGAAAACTTATTGCAGAATTAGAGATAATGGTTGAAAAGAACTTAGGCTCTTGTAGAATGAAACATGCAGTGTTTTTTACAAACTCCATGACAACCTAAACAACAATATGGGTGGGTATGTTTGAGACTTCTATACTGTAGAACACTGTAAGATGGTGTGGTTCATGCACTGCTTGCTCTGCAGAAACAGTTCCTGTCAAATTTCCACCTTTGTGCTGGTGACAAAAACTGTGCAGTGACATCACTGTGCTTTTCCTGCTCGTATCCACCTCTGATTAACTGCTTCAAGTTAGAAGACTGATGAAACACAGGTTGAAATCCAAGGATTCAGGCCCTAATTTTGAGTCACACACTGTCTTCCCAGTTTCTGACTACACAAACCTGTCCAAGGGTATTTGTCTCCCACAGTCAGGCTCTTCAGCAGGGAAATTAACTTTCTGTATTCAGACACCTCAGACACTTCAGTAGGGAAATATTTTCTCCTGTGGAAAACACCTACTGATTGCATGAATGACCTTTTCTTTCTCTAAGTACAGACAGATCTCACACAAATGGTTTTGACTAGATAACTAAATTCTGTATCAACCAAAGGCTGTAAATCTTACATCTAATGTCCATGTTGTCATCTTGCTTATAAAGTGCCAGAAGGGAAATAGAGTGGGAAATGTGTATGTCTGCAGGGAAGGAGGTGCAAATTTCTGCTGGAGAAGTGGTAAAGATGTTATGATCAGAGGTGTCATTCCAGCTTTTCATTAAGGCTCTGCAGAGTACAGAGGGATCATGCTTCACCAGCTCTGCTGCTGGTATTTTTTTCTACCACCTCTCTTGTTAATCAAGGTTCTTTGAGAATTAGACTAGGGAAAGATCTGTGGCTGGTAGCTTGCCTAGCTGATAGTTATGTTTCTTTTTATCAAACAGGAGATGAGAGCCAAAATAATATGATCTTGCCATGGTTTAAGCCCAGACAACAAGTAAGAACCACATGGCTGTTCAGTCACTGGCCCTCAGAGAGATGGGGAGAAAAGCCAGAAAAAGGTAAAATCTGTGGGTTGAGATAAGAGCACTTTCATAATTGAAATAAAGTACAATACAATAATAATAATCATAACAACAATAGCAATTACATTAATAAGAATTGCAATGAAAAGGGAGATAACAATAAGAAGAATAAAATCCAAGTAAGACAAGTGCTGCCTAACACAATTGCTCACCACCTGTTGACCAAAGCCCAGCCTATCCCAAGAAGTGATTGGCCCCTCCTGGACAACTCCTCCCAGTTTACATACTGAGCATGATATTCTATGGATGGGATATCCCTTTGGCCAATTTGGGTCAGCTCTTCTGGCCATTCCAGCTTCCCTTCCAGCTCCTTGTACAGCTCCTCACTGGCAGAGCCTGGGAAACTGAAAGTCCTTGATTTAGGGTAAGCACTGAGCAACAACTAAAAGATCAATGCATTATTAGCATTATTTTCATACTTAATTTGAAACACAGCACTTTATCAGCTGCTAGGAAGAAAATTAACTCTATCTCAGCTGAAACCGGGCTAGTGCTTCATTTTCCCCTTGTTTGTGCAGCTTCCCTTGACACTTATGGTAGTTACATACCAGTGTTATCTTACAGGTATCATTGTTTCTGGTTTTGGCAGGCTATTTTAAGCAACTGAGGTCAAATGACACAGCCAAGACCCGTTAAGGAATAATTCTGGGTGACTGTGTTAACATTGCTCTGTATTGAACTCTGTCTTTAACATCTAAATATTTATTCTTTCTCAGTAATTTTCATATCAAAACAAAAATCTGAAGTTATCTAGTTTAGTTTCTTGTAGCTGAATTAAAGTCTTTTTTAAACTTTCACTAATAGATATTTATGACTCAAAAACATTTATGAAGCATTAAGCTAGGACACTTCTCTGCTTAATGTGTTTCAGAATTTTCTTTTTTGCGTCATTTGTTAACAAGGAAATTGCATTTTTAGTAGGTGTCAATATAAATGACTAGATATTTTTTCTCATGTATAAATACCATGGCACTAAAGACCAAGAATATATATTTTTCTTCCAACTCTCATGTTTTGTGTAGATTACTCACATCTGTCAAATGGGTGCTTAAACAGAACTTGTGAGGAAGGTGATTTTCTGAGGCAGGAAATGCTCATTTGTCCTTTTCTGAAGGTATGAATGTCATCATTTCCTTCTCTCTTTGTTTGTTACACAGAATGAAAGGCCAAAAAGAAAAAAAGAGAAGAAAGGAAAGCATTTCTGTCCCTTAGTTTGATGAGAAGTTAGTCAGGAGAGCAGAAGCTCTCCAGCTTGCTTTGAGGAATGTGTATTTAGGATACATAACCAGCTAGACAAATACAGGTAGAATTTAATTACCTTCTTCTAGCTCTGGCATGAAATGAAACTAGTTTCAGAGCAGGCACTAGAGCTACATTAGGGCTAAATTTTAAATAGATAAACTGAAGAGCAAAGGCCTCCTCATCTGATGGGTGGGGAAAAGAGACCCATGGAAATTAAAGACTGGAGCAGCAGAGGATTTAGACAAGCATTAAGGTCTCTTGCTCTGAAGGAGGCCCAGAAGCCAAGGCTAGCCAAGCTCCTGGCTTGTTTCTGTATTTTAAATTACTCCCAGTCCGATTATGCCCCTCCTTGTGTGAAGCACAGGGAGAACTGGCTCCAGGACACAGTTCTCATGGGGTATCCTGGGGAGACTGAGCCCTTTGCATGCAAAGTGCCACTTAGGAATGGGTTTGCAGTGCAGAGCTCTGGGTACAGCTCCTCTTGTGTAGGGCACAGACATCACTCCTAATCCCTGAGCGAGCTGGCCCAGCCAGGGTTTACATTTCTGATCTCCAGACCCCTCCACATCCCTGACAGAGACAGGTCACATCCAGCCAGAGCTGAGTTACTCACACTTCAATGCTTCCCTTTCACCAGAAATACGAGTCAGCACCTGAAATACTTTCTTTTGAAAACAAACCCCCTCTCAGGCCTTGTAGGTGTCTGAATAAATCACTGGGTGGTGTGGCTGAAGGCAGAGCTGGGACCCCTGGGTCATGTGTCTCAGTGGAGGAAAACTGTGCATTCTCCAGTGAACCCTGCAGAACCTCAGCAGTGGGCACCACTACTTCATCAGCCAACTTGAGCTTGAGCTCACAGGATTTTCTCTTTCCCAAATATCACATCCTTCCTGCTCCCTCCTTATTTTTCCCATTCCTTTGTTTCCAAAAATGCTCAAGTCCCATTCATGTTTCCAAACCCCTAAAAGTATAGAAAAATTAAACCAGAGAGTTACACCCTCATTGGCAATAAGTGAATCTTGATTTAAAGATTTTATTTAATCAGTAGTCTGGAATTTTTTTTTTCCTTTCTAAATTCCTCTCTACAAACAACTCATAGCGAAAGAGGCCAATTTTCTGGACAGTTATCAGGCAGCTTTCATCCCTTTTCTGATGCACAGGCCACCAAACTAATAGTTTCATGCTCTCAATTTCACACTCCAGAAATGACACAGAAATGTAACTGGAACACTTGTTCCACAGAAACGGCACCAGAAATAACAGATTTACCCCTTAGGATTAGTTCCTTCAAGATGAATTTTTTTTTTTCCCCTAAAGCTTTTGAGTTCAAGGAAGCAACATGGTTCTATCATAGAAAATATACCCCATTTCTGGGAATCATCAGTGGGCCCAGCCTTCCCCCTTTCTCCATTCCAGTTCTTTGTCCTCAAGACACCCAAATGTAATGAAGATATTCCATCAAAACATGGTGGGATCTTCCTCTCCCTCCCCTCTCCCCTCCCCTCCCTTTCTTTTACTGACTCAGCTTAAATTACATTCCAGCACTTCATGGGAACACTCTGTTGGGTGATCTAGTGTGAAAATGTAGAATTTCTAAGCACCATATCGAACTTTTTAGTTACATCTCAATTGAGAAAGCATAAAGGCTTTATTCATATTATGTTTGACTATGCCAAAAAATCACAGCTTCTCAATGGAGAGACTGTGAAGTGAAATGGAACGAAAGACCTCATGGTATCACAGAGTGAAAAAAAAGTCATATGCCAAGGGAGTGACAGTCTTCCAATGGATTCTTTTCATTGAACACATGGAGGGAATTAAACTTGCCTCCAGCCACTACCACTTAGATCAAACCTCAGCCAAGAATGAAAAATTAATGTAACTATACTTCTGAGGTTGCAGTTGCCCTTATCCCAGACCAAAAATTCTTGAGGACTTATTTTCTTAGCAGATCCCTAGGTGAATTTGATTCTAGGAAAAGAAAAAAAAAAAGTCTTCCAAAATAACCTAAGAGAGAGACATAAAAAATGCCACAGCTGAAAAATGAAGCCTCACAAATCTCACTTGTACTTTAGTCACTGAGACCAACTTCAGGATAAATTGCTAAATTGATAAAGTGGTTTTTTTCTCATGTCTCTCATCATGTGGTTAGGTACCTTTCTGAAATCCATGCTTAACTTGACCAACTTGGACTTAGTGCTGAGGTGGATTTCTCACAGGTCTATATGGGAATTCAGACAGAAGCAATGAAAATTCTCTTCATTCCAAAGAGCTCATATGTGAATCAGTTCTGTAAGGACTCCACTTTTTCTAATTTTTCCTCTGCTTCTAAGTAAAAATCCAAAAGGCGAGAACAATTTAATAGAATCATAGAATCACAGAATTGGTTGGAAGGGACTTTAGAGCTCACCATGAGCAGGGTCACCTTTCACTAGACCAGATATCTCCAAGCCCATCCAACCTGACCTTGAATACTTCCAGGGATGGGGTATCCATAATTTCTCTGAGGAACCTGTGCCAGGGTCTCACCACCCTCACAGTAAAGAATTTCTTCCTTATATCTCAGATAATTTTCCCCTCTTTCAAGTTGAACTCATTACTCCTTGTCCTATCACCGTAGTTCCTGGTGAAACTTGTCCAATATGAGGAAAATGAATATGAAAGCTGTTATAATATTACAGAAATCTGAAGCAAAGTGTCATCTTCATCATGGAGAAAAATGGATCATTTAACTATGGGGTGTATTGCCTTCCTTCCGTGTAGATGGTTCATGCTTTTGTCCAGGCAGACAAGATGACATTAGTCCCACTCTGCTCAAAAGTAGGAACTAGACATACCTAAGCTGATATCCATCTACTGTGGTCTTAAAAAGGTTATGGAGCAAGATTCCACAACCTCCCTTAATATCCAGACTCTGTGATTATGGGACTTGTTATTCAGCATGCACTCTGAATACATAACCTAAATCCTTCCTGCAGCAGGTTGAACGAATTTTTTTCTCCTGTCCTATCCTCAGTGCCACTGGGAAACAGTGATTACCATCATCACTAAAACAGCCTTTTCTGCATGTGAGGAAAGCTTGGGTGTCCTCACTGAACCTCCTCCTTTCTTGACCAAACAAATCTTATTTATGAAAATTTGTCCTTGCAGGTGCTGTTTTATACTGGCATCTCTCTTCAGTACATCTATACCTCTCCTCCTGGAAAGCTCCCACCAGTTAGGAATTTATGTCTCTGAGCTCCCAAGTGTCTATGTTTCATAGATACATAGAATGCTTTGGGTTAGAAGGGATCTTAAGGATTATCTCATTCCAACACCCCTGCCATGGGCAGGGACACCTCACATGAGACCAGTTTGCTCAAAGCCCTGCCCTCCCAGGCCAGTTCCATGGTTACCTGGGATAAACATAATTCCTTTGGGTTTCTGACCACTTCTCCAGTTTACCCAGAAAACACAAATCCTGATTTTTTCTGGAGTTTCTGAAAGCTCTCTCTCAATAATGTCATATGCTGATTCTATGCAGGTACTGCCCAGTCTGTCATTGAGTGGTTTTCAAACTCTGGGACATCTCTGCCACACTACTTTGGGTATTTTTTAGAACTAGTTCTGCACCTGCTTTTCAGTGATCAAACCCAGGCTTCAGAAGCATGTTTGCTGATAAGAATGACTTACGGGAATGTGCTACCAACCTTAGAATAGTTTTGTTATATCAGATTTTTATGTTCTCTCCATCCATTATGCCAACTATCCTGGCATTAAAGGGAATTAGATTGATTTGACATGATTTGTTCTTTACAAACTCATGTTTCATCTTCTATCTTATTACTCCCTGGCTTGCTCACAAATGGTTCAGTGAGTAATGTGTTTCAGCGTGTTTCTAGGTTTTAAAGTGAAACTGAGACTGGCTCATAGTCACTGGCTTGTCTTTTATTAGAATAAGTCCTCTGCTTGCCCTTCTGCACTGCTCACACAATCTCTCTCACTCTCAGATGGGAACTTGTGTTTTCAAATGGAATTACACAAAGGAAGTTCTGTGAGGCTCATGACCACATAAATGTCCAGCTTCACATCTTCCCCCAGCCAACTCCAGAGCTCATGGTGTTGTGGCACGTGGCTGTGATCACCCTTCACCCCTGACCCAAAAGCCTGCTCCACTGGACAGCTGTATCTGGCTGCCTTTGGCCATGGTTTGGGATGCTCATGTCCTTTTCAGGGATGGTCTGACATGGGAATCTACTTTGTCCTGTGTGTCGCTCCTCCTTTAATCCATCTCTGGTTATGTAGTCCTGGACATTATCCACTCACCCATCTGTCAAGGGTCAGATGCAATCATGTCTGATAGGTGCTGGACTACCAAAGTGAGTCTCTATCACCTCAGTAAAACAAGGAGACTTGCAGAATCTAAACAGAAAAAAATGAAAGTTTAAAATAGATCAATGAAAATGTATTGTCTGCAGTGAGCTGTCACATGATACCAGCGTGATGGGATGGACCTTGGACTTCTTATTCCAGTTTTATTCCTCCTGGAGACCACAAGCCATGTTCCTCACAAAGACCAAGGTCCTAGAAGGAATAAAATGAAAACTAAATGCCATAAAGAAGTAATTATTTGATAAACCAGGTTGTGTTACAGCAAACTTGACCAGTTAATGCCAGAAGTCAAGAGGCCTCAGTTGAGGTGCAAACAGTGAACTCTCTCTTGTGATTTAAAAGGGAGAGAAATGGGGCTATATTAAGATACCAAATCTCAGCTAATGTTTCCCCAGCATAAAAATGGTTACTGTCCCAAAAATCATGATGACTTCATGCTCTTCACATTATTATCTGAGATAAGGTAGACACACAGGTGAACAGAAAATAAATTTAGGAAGATTATATTTAAAAAATGATGCTATAAGCAAATTTCTACCTAATGATCAAAAATGAAAGATTTCTGGACAATTCATAGTTATTTGCATCTGTCATTATAACCTTTAGTCTTATTAACATTCTATTAGTTCCTATTCACAAACTATTCCTATTAACTTCCCAAACACAGGATACAGAAATAATTGCACGAGTGGTCTAATCAGAATAGCAGTGACTGTTTATTTATAGTCTGTTGTGTCCTCTTTTTATTATCCTGCTCAGCTCCAGGTTTACAGACTGGAAAGAGTTTTCACTTCCTTTTCTAAAATCAGTTTCTCATAGCTGTGCTGCTTCTTCAGGACGCAGACCTAAAAGGAAATAGCATTACTTGAACTGTAGGAAATGTAAAAAAGAAACAGCAGAGAAGGAAACATCTGATTGTGATCTTGTTAGTAGTAGTTTACAGACAGTTTTCCTAGAAATAGATGGTACAGATTTTCAAAGCAAAAATTTATGAATTCCGAGACTGCCAAAATTTCTTACAAAAATGTATGAATAAAGAAATTTGGGCTAGATCAGCCAAATTATTCTAAGAATCACTTTCAGCTAATGTCAAACAAAAAAAAATCAATGCTTTTTGTCAATGAGCTAAAAGGAAGTGAAAAGAAAAAGTGCATGGCTGTTCAAGCCACATGCAGTTTGAACATGAGGAAACTTTCCAGTGTATTTATACTAAACATCTGAATGCTATATTTAATAACAATCACAAATATAAATCTGCATCCAGTTTGATAGCACAACCCCTTTTTTGAAAATGACAAAGAAGAAGAACAACATAATTAAAACTCATCGAAATGATGCTTTCCCAGTTTGAATCAGAGCCTGTGAGGAGCCCTGTGGGGCTGCCTGGTTTTGATGACTTTGGAGGCATTTTGCCCAGCCCTTGTCCTTTATTCAAACTCCTTCACGCTCCAGCTCTCGGTTTCCTTGCTGGTTTCCTCAGCTCCCTCACTGTGTCACAGCTCTCCCCTCCCTGCTCAGGCACGGGGACATTCCTTGCAGCAGGAGCTGCATTGTTTGCAGGCAAATCAGGTGTCAGAGCTTTCAGCAGACGCGACTTCCTCCCGAGCACAAAACTGCACTTCCAGCAATACATCATTGCCATTGTACAGGTTGGTTTGCAAAGAATTTTCTGAGGTCAGCATCCTTCACCAGACCCTCAGCTGATTACCAGGTTTATTATGAGGGAAATGCACAGTTGGCTGGGGGGGGCTGTTGGATAACTTGTCTCTGCTACTGGGAACAGCTTCGACCCAGTGGTGAATAGTAAGGAGATATGTACAGGCAGGGGAAGCATTTCTGGAGATAGCAAAGAAAGTATTTCCCCTTCTCAGCTGACGGAAGAGTGGCTGGGATTTATTTTCTTTTACAGCTTGTGCAAGGTGGAGCAGCCTCCTTGTTCTTTTGTTCTGTGCCTTTGGTAGTTTGAGTCATGAGCAGGGAAAACGTGGATGAATTTGTCTGTGGGGCACAGTGACAAAAGGGCAGCTGGGATGAGTCTGAGGTCTTGGCAAGAATCTGCTGGTTTGTAGCCTTGCTATCACAGAGCAAGAGCACATGCCAAGAAGAAATCCTAGGAGTCAATTTGTTGTCTGTGATCTTTCACAGAGTCATAGAAAGCCTTGTGTTGTAAGCCAGGCAGGGACATCTCCCACAAGACCAGATTGCTCCAAGGACCATCCAGCCTGGCCTTGAACACTTCCAGGGATGGGGCATCCAAAAATTCTCTGGACAACCTGTGCCAGGGCCTTACCACCCTCACAGGAAAGAATTTCTTTACATCTGATTATAACCCAGGTGTTTCTCTCTGGACAGCACAGCTTCCTGTGCATTGCAGTGTATTGATACATTAATAAACATATTAATAAGGGTAATAAATTAGTGTTTGATCACCTGCATTTGCTAGGTGGGTGAAAAAGATGGTTCTATGCTATGTTTTTGCAGTATGTTTCCATACTGTGTCACTAGGACTGGGAAAGCTAGTCCATGAATAAAGGCTCAGCATTTGTTGCTGTTCTGTGTGACTTTGAATTGCTGTAAATATAATTTCAGAGCTTCTCAAGACTGAAATGAAAAGAGAGCACAAACCAGAGGAGTTCAACTTCCACTGAAATTTTCATAATGAGTTCAAAACTGAACTTATGACAGACAACTTTCAGTCCAACAGAACACCCCCCACTTTTCAAATAGGAAAGGTTGTAGAAGGAGTAGAGGGTGTCAGATGCTGTGGATCTGAGCCAAAGTGAGGAGAATGTGTAGCTGGTAAAATGGGTAGGGAAGAGGAAGAGTGAGTGAGCCTTTTTCACTCCTGTGTGGGAGAAAGGCAATACTATTAAACACCGTTCAGCTGTAACGCAGTGAAAAATCTGTATATGACAAGCTGTGACACTTCCTGTGGATCTGAGTCATTGTTTGAGCCCAGCCTTACCTTTCAGTGACTGGAGCAGCAATGTGTAGCCAGCTGGCAGCACATTGCCAGAAAGGACAGCGAGGGAGCCGTATCACAAATGTAAATCTTACTATTAGGATATCTGATTTATCTGCGGTTGCAGTAACAATGCTCCAAACGTGTGGCAGTGAGAGCAGCAGTCACAGTGCTGTGTGCTCTGCTGGCTGTAGGGAGTTAAGGCCAGCTCTAATATGAAAATGTCAGGAGTTTCTTAGGTGGGATCCTGGCTGCATTATTCACCACACTGGCGCCTGGCCACTAGGAAGTGTGCCGAGACCACCGTATGGATTTCATCTCCTCTACCAATCAGCTGGACAAGCACAGCCCTTAATTTCTTTTGCTTTAGGCTGAGTGCTCTGAATTGGGTCACTTTTGAAGTTGTTCACCCCCTGCCTCCTCCCCTCTCTGCCCCACACACGCATCCTCTCCTTCCCTCTGAGGGAAGTGCTGCCACACAACGCTGCAGGGAAGAAAAAGGGATGACTGACACCAGATTTATTTGAAAAGTGCTTTTAAAGCATCAGCCTAGGGACTCTGTGGGAAGTCTGAAGGTGAGAGGTAGCTCAGGAGTCAGAAGAGAAAGGTGGAGCAGGGCCAGTTAAAGCCGGCCTAAGCCAGCTCTTCTGTTCTTTGCTTTTAAAGTTTAAATCCTTCTGCCCTCAGTTAATCCATCATTTGCTTGTCATCTAGCTATTGATTTTACATGCAGCTAATGTTGTGTCTCTGTGCAACGTATTTATATGCACAGACATAAAATAATAAGTAGATTAAAGCATAGGTAGATAGAGAGATGAATTGATAGGCTCTGTTTCCATACAGTGCTGAATGCTGGTATAACACCATTTGAATGAAAATCAATAAAAAACAAACCAGTGACAGAGCAGCTGGAGGAAGCACTATCTGTCTGTCTATCCACCTACCAACCTACCTGTCTTCTAACTTGTCATAAAGTGGTTCTTAAACCACCCATAAACGTTCTTGCTGATTTGGGGAAAAATTCTCCTGTGATAAATGCATAAAAAAGTTTTTTTCCAATTTCCCCCACAAAAAGAGAATGTCTGTGTTTAAAATGATGCCCAGTGAAACAAATAAGGTTAGGACAGGCTTGGATCCTGACTCTTTGTGAAGTTTCTGTCTAAGGCACATTTGAAAATAACAACAAAATTTATGCATATTTGCAGTAGATTTTTATTATTCTGTGTGATGGCTTGAGTGACCAGGAATGCACAGATACCAGTTAGGGTCTCACACTTAAAGAGCCCCTGCTATTCAATCTAATTTCTTTATTATTCTTTAGATCTATGTAGTTATTTAATATATATGTATATCTAAAATATCACTGTATTATATACAAAGCATGTATTATATCTATATATCTCTATGTTATAAATATGTGTGTGTAACATGTCTGTGTGGTGCATGTAAATTAGAAAACTCTGTGAATATTTGGGAAAAATCCTCCTTGTAACATAACATGGACAGGCACTCAAACATTTGTCAGGGATTCCAGGCGGTGTGAAGGTAAGTTGAATGAAAATGTTTATGTGAATGTTCAAAGCCAGGGAAGTTTGAATCTTGTACAATACAATTAAAATGTGTATTTTAGTGATAACTGAATCAGAAATAAACACAAAGAAAATACGAGAGAAGAAAGGAGGAAAAAATTACGCACTGCCGACATGCTCTGAATTAATTTGCTAGGTAGGAAGCATGATGTTGATGTAGATATTCTATCTGCAGCGAGCTCCACAGTGAGAGGAATAACCTCTATCTAATACTCTGTTGATATGAAGGACTTTGACACAGTTTGGAAACACGAGTGATACACTGGAATAAAAAAAAAAAAAAAATAGCATTTCTGAGTTATAGGGTCCAAAGGAAATAATTTATGCTGCAGGCTTTTTTGTTCTAGTGACGATTATTTTATGGGAAATAGGTTTTGATTTCTAAACTTAGCCATGCTGCCCACAAACGGTACTTTCTGGGGATTAGTGATTGATCTTTCCATTTCTCAGCTTTCTTGGTTCTCTTCACATCTTCTGCTTTCCAATGTGTGTGTGTGTGTGTGTGTTAGCTCTGCAGCCAAATGCAGAATTCATCTGGCAGAAGCAATAAGCCACTGGAAGACAGACACATTCCTGTCTCCAAATTTCACCATGTCTTCCATCTGAAGGCCAAGGATGGCAGAAAGATTAAAGTTTGACATTCATTTCTGTTGTCCACTGAAAGGATAGGGGAATTCCCTTTCTTTGGTATTTTGAACCCCCAGAATAGATGATTGAAGGCTGAAGTCAGTATCCAGGGAAAATGTTTGCTGTTTTGAAATGAGGGGTTGTTAGAGCAGAGATTTCAGATTTAGAAAGGCAGCTTGAGTGTGTGTTGAAATCTGTCCTTCTTGATGGAACAAATAATTTTGCAGTTTGGAATGGGAACCTGCCTGTGTTTGACTTCTGTCTGGCCCAAGCTCATTTCCCAGGTTAATGGCAAGACATCAATAAATCCTTCAATGGTCGGTGAGTGGCTCAGCAGTTACTATTCCTAAATATCTAAGAAAGGATCATGCCTTTTTGTATTTATTACCTCACATTCTCTGCTTCAGTCCATCTTCTCTGCTTCAGTCCATCACCACTGGGGGTGAATGTTCATCTGGTGGGGCTCTGGTCTGTCTCCAAAGGACAGCTAATGCATACATATTACATAAACCCAGTATCAAACTGTGGAGTTCTTTGCTGGAGGTGGCTTCAGGCAGCACAGCAGCCCTTGTAAAAATTGCCTGTTTCTTCTTCTAGACCCAAATTAGCTTCCTCAAACTTCAGGTTCTTACTAGAGGAGCTGAAATTGGCAGCATGGTGCATGGTCACTTCATTATGAAGTGTTTTTTCTGTAGTCAACAGAGTTCAATAGTCACCTTCTAAGGGCAATTCATGTTATCTCCTATCTCAATTGTTCTATAGTTATCACTATCTTACCTCAAGGGCAACTACCTGTTTAAATTAGGTGATCCTTGTAGTGCCTTAGGTGGGAGAAACTGGTCCTCGGCTTGATTATATGGGATATCAGTGGATTTTGTTAGCACAGAAGAGAAAAAAACAAAAGAAGAAGGGGGAAAAAAAAATCACCTGAAACCAAGCGAGAGCATTTACCATTCATGACTTCCTTATGGCTTTTTTATTTTAAATCCCAACTTAATTTTCACATAATCATGTACTTAGGCAACACAGAAAATACCCTTTGACCCAGATGCCAAATTGAACATAATTGGCAAATAATCGAGTTGAGCAAGTAATAATTTCCAATAGGTTAAAATCTGTTAACATAAACTACTGAGCCAAATTCTATTGCATAACAAATGTATTCTGAGAAATTAAGTATGATTATAATTAAATGAAGATTAATAATGGAATAACTGCATACTGGGGAATTATCTGAATTGATTAAGATGATATAAATTATCACTAAGACTTTATAAGATGTATGCAGCCAGTGTGACTACTGAGGACAAAATTTTGTAGCCATTGACCCACACTCCTCAACCCACACAGTGGGCTGAGGAAAAGACATGTCCAGCTATTTTAGATTTCAGTGGGGTCACTGAAAACCTGCCTGGGTTTTAGAGGGTGTGGGTGGCCTTTGTTACACACCTAGAGTGAGACTTCATCATACATCACATGCCTCCAGGCAGGCACTTTTTCAGCAAACAAGCACCTATAAAGCTATACCAATACTGCAAACATGATCAATAATACAGTGGAATATTCTTTATAGGAGCACTCCTGTCTGATGTTGTCCTTCTGGTTCTGGTGACTGGAGAAGTACAAATAATTCTGACTTTTTACGACTTGTTCCTACTTCTATTTCACAACCCACTTTTCCCTGTTGACTTTTGAGGGAAAGTTATTGTTAAGCACTGATGACCTCTGCACCTTAAACTCTTTGCTAATCCTGGCATACTCCTTTGCATCTCAGTTTGCTGCATACCTTAACACGAGACCGGAATGTTTTGTGTTCCAGAGAGGAATTTTGGGCTCAGAAACCTGTATTTCATGGAAACACGTTCTACTAGTGGTAGCATCAGTGGTTCAGGAATACCTTTCTGCTTGACACTGCAGAAAGAAAAATGCTTGGAATGATGCAACTTGAATATTTTCTCCACTTTGTAGATGTTTTGAGAAAGAAATGGGAAAGCTACTTGTTGGGAGAAAGTAATCATTCCTTTCTCTGCTATGGCTTGTGATTAAATAGCAGGGTTAGAGTTGGACTTTTGGATAGCTGCCGGGCCTTTGTTACAGCTTTTTTTGTCTACATCTATTTTGTATCTCAGGAAATAAGTCAGAGAGCAAACTGCCAGCCCTCTCTCACCTAACTCTGAGGGGTCAAGATGCCTGTATGCAAGGCAGCAGAGAGAGCTGTTCAGGGTGCCTGCATGCCCCATCTTTGTGTGGTCTTGGGCCCATCCTGGAAAAAGACCTCTGATCATTTGATTAAAGAGTCCTCATGTGACTTTTCTAAGGGAGAAGCAAAATCATTTGTGCCCATCATGTCTGTATTATGGATGTGTACTGCTGATTAAACTTAAGTCATGAAGCAAGTCTTGGTTTAACACAGGCTCAGACTCAGGTGTTGAGAGTGGTGGGGTCTGAATTCAGAGTCTGACATTCATTCTTAGACACAAATGGACTTTGAAGAGTGACTCAGCTGTGCCTGCTGCAGGGTACCCTCTTGGCTGCAGTGACTGCACTCCCTGCATCTTTATTTTGTTACCTGGCACTGTAAATTTCCCCTTGTGTGGGACCATGAAATACTGAATCTAACAAAATTCCTATGTATCCTTCCTCTGCTGCATATAGCAAAACAGATGGAGGAACTCATGGTAAGAAATGGTCATCTGGGCATCAATAGGTATAAGTCAGAGGACCAAATATCTAAAGATTTATAGCATCATTAAGGAGTTTTTCTATAGATTTTGTAAAGGACGGAAGAGAGGAAGAAAGGAAGGATATAAATGAGGGAAGAATAAATAAATAAATAAAAGGCACAGAAAAAGAAAGAAAACAGAGCTGTGAGCAATTCTCTTAAGAAAAGGAGTTGTAGTTCATTGAACCTTGTCTTCCTCTTGCCTTCCCGATCTTAGGTAAATATTTGAGTGAAGTCCAAACCAAATACACACACCAAAATAGCATAGGGTGTAACTGATACAATCTCTAGAACTCATAGAAAAGGAGACTTTGAAGGGGGAAGGGAGAGACCTTTTCCTAGAACAGCTATTGCTTGGGTGAAGACCATCGCCCCTTTGACTGGACAATGGGAATTAAGTAGTGTAAGCAAGCACTACATAACATTTTCCATAGCAAGCACAACAAAATGTCCCATTTTAGAAATGTGGGCACTGCTGAGATAGCAGAGGAGATCTGAATGTTCAGTGCCCTTTTATAGGGCTTTTCATGAAATTGTCCTAAAGTCCTCATAAACATTTTACCCCCACATACTTAAATAATCAGATCATCTGGGACACTGGAACAAGTTACCCAGAGAAGCTGTGGATGCCCCATCCCTGGAAATGTTGGATGGGGCTCTGAACAACCTTGTGTAGTGGAAGGTGTCCCTGCCCATGGCAGGGGATTTGGAATTAGATGATCCTTAGGGTCCCTTCAAACACAAGACCTTCTATGGTTCCATGATTTTTTTTCTATGCAGTAAAAAATTCTCTTTTCCAGCTTTCTGTGGATGTTGTCTGCGTGTCATGGGAAAAAGGTGAGGATGAAAGGCAGTGCCTCGGCAAACAGGAGAAATCCAATCCACGGGGATTAAAAATTGAGTCCCTTTGGCTCATCTGCATGACAAAGGCCCATTGCATAATGCTATGAGTGCAGCTAAATCCAAGGCTTAGTCCCTCACCTCCTGGTTAGGCAACAGAGAAGACAGATAGGGCTGGAGGAGCAGTTGGATGGAGATAGCTTTGGTCATGTAAATGCCTTGAGTTCACTGTGAGGAGTCATTCATTCATCATTTCATGCCAAGCTCAACTGCTTTGATGGAGGCATCACACTCAACATGCACTGAAGATGTCCTCACATGTCTAATGTGTCTAGACATTCTAGCCTTTAATATACTGCAAGTTGCAGGAATCTAGAGGTGATAGGGACACTGGTCAAAGCCCAGGTTGGATTTTCTCTGGTGTAAATCACCAGAACACCACCCAAGTTAGAGTCTCACACATCAAGCCAAGGTGAGCAGCTGGACCCATGCCAGTGGTGGCTGTTACTGAAGGTATAAAAAAATCTTTATGTGAGGAGGAGGTTATGGAAGGGAGTGGTGGCTTATTACAAAGATGGAGCTGCCTTTGGGACAAGTCTGTGTAGCTGTTTAGGAGACAGCAAAAAACAGGCCCAATGTACCTGGCACCTGCTCTCTGGGGATTAAAAAAGATCGCTGACTTTTGCAGCTCTGATCACAGGTTGTGCCATGTGCTGTTGCACTGTGCCACACACAGCTCTCACCATGCCTCTGCACTGGGTACAAAATGTTCCTCTCTGGAGGGCTTGTGATCTTCTGGGAGGGTTGCTGCTGGCTGTCAAAAGACTGCTGGATTTGCCCCAGAGGTGAGGAGGGATACAGATGCACACCAGATTTCCACATTGTGTGAAAGGAGCCTTATAATTATCTTATACATTACAGTTGGGAGCCCCAGGCAAAGGGTAGGCTCCTGTGCTTTCTCCTGACCCATTGTGTGAAGTCTCATGTGATGCAGGGTGGGGAAGTGGCTGCCTCAGACATCTTTGTCGTGCAGTGTTGGTGATTATGTGACAAACGGGGCTGGGCCAGCCTGCCTGGGCACGGGGTGAGCAGTGTGGCTCTGGGATGTGCTGGGCACTGTGGTGGGAGAGGGGCTGGGACATCACCAGCTGCTGACTTGTCTCTTACTTGTCCTCTTGTAAGGCCTCACTTGCACCTTGTCCCTTTGTCTGCATAGAACCCTTGAAAAGTTTGGGTTGGAAAAGACCTTAAAAATCATCTATGGGCAGGGACACCTTCCACCAGACCAGGTTGCTCCAATCCCCATCCAACCTGGCCTTGAACACTTTTAGAGATTGGGCATCCACAGCTTCTCTGGGAAACCCATTCCAGTGTCTCACCACACATGTAGTGCAGAATTTCTTTTTCACATCTAATCCAAACTCCACTCTTTCAGTTTGAAGCCATCCCACCTTGTCCTACTACTCCATGTCCTTATTAAAAGTCCTTCAGCTCTCATGGAGCCCCTTTAGGTACTTGGGGTGCTGCTCTAAGATCTCCCCAGAGCTTTCTCTTCTCTGCCCTTTTGGTCCCCAGAGATGAGTCAGTTTAGCACCTTTTTGCCCCTACCAGCTTTTCCTCCATAATAAGGACCAGCAGGAGCTTGTGTACTCTGAAGAGTCATCTTCTCCATGCTGGTTCAGAATCCCTTTGGAAAAGCAAAAAATGGGATAAAATTGGAAAAATTTTGACCTCTGTATGAACGGATTGTACTTAGCTGTTGTCACTGTGGCATAATAGGAGAGGATTTGCTCTTGTGAGGAGGGATGGATATGCTGTAATCCCCCTTAGCCTGGTCCAGCACATCATGTGTGGTCTGGGTGCCGAGGTGCTGCTGCAGATGAACCGGCTTGTTCAGGCTGTAACTGCATGCAACCAAAATTAATTCCAGGATTAATGCTTAAGCTGGCTGTGAGAGGCTGTTCATCTCGTAGAAATGCTGCAATTGTTGGACTAAAGGTACAGCCACCTCTCTGAAAGGATGAAATAAAATTCACCCCAAATTTTCAAAAAGTTAAAAAAAAAAAAAAGAAAGAAAAGGGGGTTTTTTTGTTGTTTTTACTTCACATAATTAAAAAAATATTTCCTTTGTGTCCAGCTATCTTGTTTGAACAAATGATTTTATTTTTCTGAATAATTTTTTTCGCCAAAGAATCAGGTCCAAGAGAAAATCACAAACCTGCTCTTTGAACTTACTGGACTGAAACTCTTTGATCACCTTGAGAGGTTTTTCTAGCAATACTTGAAGCCCACCAAGTCACTGAAATGGACCTTGGGCCATGGGCAGGGTTGGCTTCCAGGAGCTGACAAAATCAAAGTTTTACGAAAGAATTCCCACTCTGCGGCACGCCCCACCACCCCACCCAGGAGAGGCAGATTATGGGAACTCATATCACAGAAAGATCAAGCTTCAGTTTAATCACCTCTTGTTAATGCCTTTCTTATATTGGATTTTAATACATTTTTAATCTGTTTTTCATTTTCCATGCTTTATCATTTGGGTGATCAGAGTGAACAGGAACCAACCTGATGCTGGGACCGAAACACAGCAGAGGGGTTGTAAAAGCAAAAGTAAAATTTCCCAGGAGGTTGTGGAGAAGGGATGTGAACTGAGAAGTTTTCTGGCAGAAAAATCTAAACTGAGAGAGAGGCAGCTGATGTGACAGGGCTCTGTTGTGTGACCTTGAGCCCCTTTAGCCTGTGCTCCTCCAGTCTTTTGATTGAATATTCAGTTATGTGCATAGAATCGTAGAATTGCAGAATGGCTTGGTTTGGAAGAGACCTTAAAGATTATCCAGTTCCAACACCCCTGTTACTGGCAGGGACACCTTCCACCACACCTTCCAACCAGGCCAGGTTGCTCATATTCTCCTTTAGTAAGTATTTTTATTCTAAAGCATTGAGCACACCATTATCATCTTCCTAGATACATCCTCTAAATAATGCCCCACACAGAAAAAAGAAAAATGTTCCAAACTTATGATAACAACACAGAGAATCTGTCAAAAGTCCCTTCTGAGGGACTTCTCCCATCCCCCCACGAAGAACTTATTTTCTCTTCTGCTCAAAAAGACCCTTATCAACGTTTCAATCTTTCCATGTAAATACACTGACAAGTGTCAGGCCCTGGCAAACCTATAATTAAGGCTGAATACAATTTGCTAATAAAAGCTAAGAAACCCTGGGTTGAGTTTACTTACATTATCCCCACTGGGCACTTTCCATCAGAATCTTTTATCAGCCTTTGCAAATGCCACTTTGACATTATTTTTACTGAATCAATCAAATGCGGACACTACACTCATTCTCCTCCTTGCAGAGAACATGCTCCAGCTACAGAAATAAAGATTTGTGCTGTTGTTTGTTGTTGTCATTGCAGCTCCTCTGACTCACAAAGCACAGTGAGCTTTTGGAAGGAGAGAAAGAATGAGAAAAATAGAGGAGAGGAAAAGAGAGAATTGGAGAGAGAGAGAGAGGCAGAAAACGTGAGCCAGAGATTGTGGCAGGCTTTACAAATTGGCACAGCCTTATCAACAGCATTTCATGGTTTTCTGGAACTCTTTCAAAGGGAACTTGCCTTTGTGTGCACTGGCTTAAGCTTTACTAATATTTAAAGCTATATTTAAAAGTTTATGAAAATTACTTCTGAGTTCCTCTGTCTCTTAAAATCACTGAGGCCAATGTTTGCTTCTTGCTGTTATCCCACTCCCCCCCTCTTCCCGCATTTTTCTGTGGTTTTCTCGTCCTCTTCGTCCTTCCTTGGCAGGGTCTCTGCCTTTCCCTCTCCCTCCCATTTGCTGCATTCCCTTCACCCAGCCTCCCCCCTCTCCATTTCCAGGGGGCTGGGAGAAGGGTTTTGTTTGGTGGGACTGTTTGTGATGGGTGAGGTCCAGCTCCGAGCAGCGCCGCTCTCCACTACATCAGTAAGTGTGTAAGTAAATACATCTCTCACGCTCTTTCTCTTGGCTCCCTGCTTGGGCAAAGGGTCAGATGGCTTTTCTCCTTGCTCCTGGCTATGTCTGGGTCAGTTGAGCACAGTCTGACACCTCCAACAACCCACAGTGGCATCTTCATCCAAAGGCAGATATGGAAATAGGGGACTCCTAGCACAGACACACACTGCTTCTAATGGGATTTGAGGGGACAATTTATCCCAGCTTTGGGAACCCCTGACTGTGTCCAGATTTGCCTGCAGCCACTGTTACTTGTGTGCAGGTAGGCACTGGGTGTTGTGCTCCTGGAGGAGGGAAGTCTAAATATGTTGAACATTTTGGTGTGCAGATGTGCTCTTGGTCTGGGCATGGATGGCAGGAGGACTCTCTCAGGGGAGGGTGGCCCAACACAGGCTTCTGTAGCTCTCCCAAAGGTCACTGGTCACACTTGGGGTAGGGTTTGCCTGCCCCTCACCCTCACCCTGTGATGGCTGTGTCTGAGATGCTTGCTCTTTGTAAAGCATCATTCTGACATAGACAACATTCTGACATAGACATAGGATATGATTCTATGATCTGCAGAGGAATTTTAAAAAGGCCCATTTCTCACCAAGGCTGTTGTTGGAGCTGGAGATGCCCCTCAGCTATGTGATTAAGTACTTCTCAGAGGTCTGCATAAAGGTAAGATGAAACCTTTTAGGGTTAAATGACTTGGAGAAGCTAAAAAATATTAGATCTCAATAAATATATTCTAAAAGTACCTACAATATATTCACGTCAGAGTTTGAGCTGTATAATAAAAAAAAAATCATCTTAGTTAATGTGGTTTTAAACACAAAGTGTGTGTGACTACATTACTTCAAGCCAGAGAGCCCTGCTGGTCCAGCACTGTTTTCAACAGCAGTCAAGAGTAAATGTTTAAAGAGAAGAATAAACTACTTATAGAAAAATAAAGTGTCTGTGCCTCCAGCAATCACTGATGTAGACATCTTCAGGAGACTACATTTATACAACCAGGCTTAACAGCCTCCATTGTGTCCATCTGTTGAAATTTCCCTCTTTTTGGGGCTGTTTTTTTTAAAAAAAAAAACTTAGTACCTTGGGTATATCCAGTGGCAATGCCCGCTTTCCTGGTTTATTCCCAGGTGATGAAGCCATGGGTGATCCTGTGCCTTCACAGTGCCATGGAAAGTGCCTGCTCTGCACCTGGGGCAGTTTGGTGGAGTTAGGCTGACTTCAGACAGGATGATCTTCCACGACTTTTCTGTGACTTCAAAAGAGGTAGGCAAATGTGCCCTATCTGAGGAAGTGACCCCTTGTTTTACCTTTTTCTATGACATTAAAAAGAGCAGCTTTGGTGTAGGAGAGTGTCGAGCAACGCTCTCATCTCTCAACGCTTAAAAGCGCATAGGGATGAACCACAAGGATAAGCTATAAATGACTTCTGTATCCCATAATGTATCAGTTATAAGCAAATCCTTTATATAAATGAAACCCAGATCCTTTAGATTCCCTTTGAAGAAATCTTGTCCTCTGGCAGCTGGAACTGCAGTGGTGGGAGTGACGGAGGCAGTGGCTGGAAGACACGGCTGTCTGCTGGAGATAGGATCGACGTTCCTGCAAGGGACAACTGCAAATTTGGTGTTGCGGTGAGATTATAAATCCCCTTAGATTTTACTGGTGTTTTTAGAGAGAGAGGGAAAGTAGATTTAGAGAATTATGATATATAGGCACATGCACACATTTATAAAGTCTAGATGGTGACACCATGCTCTGTGGTAGAAGGTATATTCAGCTTTAATGCATTAATCAGTGCAGGACTGATGGAGTGTATATGATCATTTCTGTTTTACAAGGCAGGGGAAGGTTAAGTGATTTGCCTGAGGCCAAACACTAAATCAGTGTCACAGATGGGATGAGAAAGGAAGAGGCTCCAATTCAGTTTGGATTCTCAACAGAACAGGCAACACCAGAAAGAAATAAAGCTGAGGCAAAAAGCAGTGGTGGCTTGTCACTTCAGTGTCCATCACACTGCTAAGCAGTGCTGCTGAGTGAAACATCCTCTGCCTCCTTTTTTTTCATCAGATAAAACAGCAGCCAAAATTCTGTCTACATTCTCTACACAGTCTCATCTTTGCCTATTTCACATTTCTTGTGTGCTGGAATATGATTTTATTTTTTATTTTCTATCGGTCAGACATCTCAGTGTCCTGAATTCCTCTGCAACAGCAAATACTGCCCCAGCCTGATCCTGTCACAGCAGCTCCCACTTTGTAAAACACACGTAGTGCCTATTAAAAAAAACAACAATCATGCACTCCAAATAATTAGTGTCATTATTAGTACTGTGGCATAACCTGCAGGGCCCAATTAAGATCCAAACCTTATCACGCTAAGTTGGGGAAACATACATTAACGCACAGTTTCAGCTTTGAAGATTTTGCATTTTTAATGGATGGAATTAAGAGTGGGAAAAAGGAACTTTTTCTCCCTATTTCACAGGCAGAGCACTGGGACCTGGGGTTATTAAGTGAGTTGCCCAAGGTCACACAGGCTGTGTCAAAGGCAGGAGCTGAACCTGTGTTCCCACCTCCTGATCAAGGAGAGCTGTGAGATGGAGCTTATAACTATGATGTGTCTTTAATACAACAGGGAAAGTAATAACCAGAAGAAAGAGCTTGGGAAGGAAAGAGGGAGGGAGAGGGATGTGTGTGATTGTGTCTCTCACAGCCAGGCTGTTCAATGACTAATAACAACTGGTCTTGACTGAGATGCTCCAGGGGATGTCATATTTCATCCCAAGCCACTTAAAAAGCCAGTTAGTCTTAGAGAACTCTGAGCCTATAATCTAATGCCCAAATAACAACATTTGTCATTAAGTCATTTTAAGTAGATCATGCATGTATATATGTGTGTATATTTACAAATATATACACACAAAGTGTTTTACTTGTTTAACCTACATCTATATGTATTTATAATAACACATGCACACACACACACACCCAACCCTGTCTTAAAATAACATGTCTAAGTTAGGAGTGGGCCTACCACTGCAGCTTGGAAATGTAGATGATTTGAAGGTTGTTGTTAACATTTTTAAAAACAAAACAAAAGACGAGAATGCTTCATTGAAATCCATATTTTGTAAAGCTGTGCTCAAAGAAAAGTACTTAAATAGTGGCAAAATGTCACATTCTATTATTTAAATAAAAAATTAATTTCACTTTTTCTTTTTTCAAAGTTAAATGTGTTTTTTTTCACGTGATCTTTTGGAAAAGTTTGGGGTTGATATAAAATTTAAGTATTTCAAAGTTAGTCAATTGTTGAATTTAATCTGTGTGTTGAAAAAAAAAAACAACAAACCAACAAAAGAGTCTGTATTCCAGGTACAAAAAAAGGTTAGAATGATAAAAAAATCCCATTAAGTGAAACATTAAATGAAAAATTTGATTCCCCTAGCTGGGAAACATTGTTCCCTCTGCCCATGTGATTCAGTTCCCTGGGATAAACACATTCTGGTGGAATCCCAACAGATATAATACACATTCCTCCCCACAGGCTGTGTTGTTTATCCCATGGGAGGGACCTGATGCAGTGATGAGAGGGGTTCAAGGCAGTGGAGACCCCATTACAGCCACTTGGAGGAGGATTTAACTGCATCTGAAAAATATTTACAACCAAATAATTTTGTGTTGGTTTGGTACCAAAATGGTCAGTTGTGAATTTCTCACCTTGGAGGGAACGTGGGGATGCTGAGCTCTTTCACCAAAGAGCTCAGTTTTGTCCTTAGAAAAGATGCTGGAAAACAGCTTTTTCTTGCCACAAAGTGGGCATCCATAATTGGCAACTTCATGTCATTTTAACCTGCCTGTACTTCAACCTAAGGATAAATGAGAGCAAGAAAACCCTCTCAAAACACAGAGGTGTTACAGAAAGAAAGGCATAAATATTTGCAGCACCTTCAGGTGTTAAAGTGATGGGCAATGAGGAAAGGACTGTGAGGAAATGAATCATTCTGTCTTGGGGCAAAACTGTGCTGACATGCAAAAACATTTGTCTTGAGGGTCATGCATCACACAGGGAAGAAAGTAAAATCCTAAAGATTTTGTGATTACGGGAGCTCTGTCCAGCCTCTGCACAGATTAAGGCCTTATAGGAAGAGAAAGAAGTGAGGATGTATTTGCATTCCTTTTGCAGAGTGGATGTGTGCAGAATGGCAGCTTTAATCCCAGAACTTAAAAAGTGTTGGACGCTTGACTTGGAGATCTGAGTTATGGTTGTTTGATGTACTTTCTCTTTTTGCATCTCTTTGCACAGACACATTAGATAGGCAGCATATATTTACATTCTGGATTTATGAAGTTGGAGCTGGACGTTTTTCTAAATTACTGTGAAACTAATGCTTTTCACATCCTGTTCAGTCTTTTTGGGCATCCTCATTTGCACTTCAGCTGGCATAGTTGCAGGTTTTGACTTTGTTTTCCTCTTTCTGCTGCATTTGAGGCTCTCTCCTGTTTTCATATATTTCCATGTTCTGATTGAAGTGACCTTTCCCATTCACCCTTAAAATTCCACCCAGCTGAAAACTAGTCCTGCCTCCAGGCCTGTAACTTCGGCCTCTGTGGCCTGGGACAATGGGGTGAGGAAGGCAAAATAAGGGACATTCCTGCAGGTCCTCGGTGTGTGGATAACAAACAGGGCACAAGAGGCAGGCAGGTAAATCAGAAATCTCTCCATTAGCTGGTTAAGCATTTTGGAGTGACACCAGGTACATTAGGAGGTGGCAGCCACAATGGAGGGACATTGGCCATTTGATATTCATGAGATGAAGAAGGTTTAAGAAGAGAAAAGGAAGGGGGAGGGAGGGATGTGGGCTTTCTAATGTAAACACCATTATCATTTGAAAATCAATTAGCTCCTTGCACCGAGGGAATGACAAGACTTAAGGCCCTTTTCTGAACTGCTATTGTGAGCCTGGGTTATTTACTTTAATTAAGAGGAGACAGAGTGGATTATTGTCTCAAACTAAGGAGTTGGGAAGAGTCAGAAAATTACACTCTACCTCACTGCACAACAAAGCCCGGGTAAGAGACAGGCTCCAAACCCAGCAAAGTCGAAAAGAAATTAGCCTTTAATCTGGATTCATCCTACATAAGGAGCAATCAAAAGGAAGGAAGGTTTGGAGCCTCCTTGCTAAGCACCAGGCATGACATTGCAGTGGCTGCCACTGCCAGCTCTTCTGCTGGAACTTAATATTGGTTCTGGGAGGGGCTTCTTGCCCTGGAAGGGTTAGAGTTTGAGAGCAAAGATCTCCTTTATCCTAAAATTTGACATGTTGAAATGTCAGGTGTGGGGCTTCATTTCCTCCTGCCCTCCAACACAATAATGAAACAATGCATTGTTCTAGGAAGAAATCTAATTGTTGATGCAAAGATGTCTCTCCTGGATGAAGATGATAATATTTTTTTGGCTCTTATTTAATTTAAGCAGCTTGGATTAAAAAATTAGAAAAAAAAAAAAAGAAGGAATAAAAAAAGAGAAGGAATTTGGCAAGTGACTAATCCACAATATTGTCTTATTTGGCATATGGAGAAACACCCCCCGAGGTATCTAATACTGAGATGTTTCAGCTCTGTTTTGCATTGCCCACTCTTACTCTGCATACTCTAAATATGTATTAAGTCAGTCGAGCATGGCAGCTGCTGAAGGAGTTGCCACAGCTTACTGGGTAAATAATGATCGTTTTTTAAATCACCTAAATGCGTATCTACCCCAAAGACCATGGCAGTGGCTTATGGGAATGCTGATTTGCATTTTAAAAATTTTGCTTGGATGTATTTGCAGTTTCTGTGTCTCCCACTAATTGCTCCATGCTTCAGTTTTAAGTCCAGGGCCTAAGTCTGCTCTCAGTTATGAATGGGAGAATAAGGACTGACTCAATTTAAATCAGCAGTGTGAAGTCAAACTGAGGAAGAGCTCAGTGTGACAAGTTTTGCCAGGAATGCAAACTGACACTGAGATTTTTTTGGTGATTTTGCAGCTTTAAAAATAAATTTGTGATAACTGAAGAGCACCTTCTGTTGAGGGTGGGGTGTGAGGAGGGCTGTAATGGGACAGATAGGCCAAAGATGAGCTACTGTCCAACTCTGTGCTGAAGCAGGGAAGAGACAGATCACATGTAAATGATCTCAGTCAGGCTCTTCTATACTTCTAGAAAGCATCTTCCCAAAGCAAGGCTTTGGGGTCTATTTAGGCCTTTTCTGCTCATGGAGGGAAAAATAGGGTATTACTCTGAATATTAACACACATCCAAGCTCATCAGCTCTTAACCCTTCACAAAACTGGGACCATCCTCTATGCTTTATCAACAGAGACACATTGGCCTACAGCAAACCCAGAAACATGTGGCTCTGGAAGGAAATGAATGAGGAAGCTTTCCAGAGGGCCCTAGGGAACAAAGCACTTGTTACTTTGTGCATCACAAAGAAAACACATTTTTCTATATATCCAGTCAGAGTTCTTCTATGCATTCAGGACTCTTTTCCTCCAGGCCACAGAGCCTGCTTCTCCTTTGCATCTGGATCCCTTCTTTCTCATTTGGTCCTGCAATAAACCAGACCCTTTTCATATGAGAGCCATTCCCTATTTTCTCCTCATGTTTCCCATGCATGAATGCCTACCCATTCACTTTAGGTCTTGTTGAATTGCCTGTCCTGGCTCTGGGGTCCAGCAAAGCTGAAGTGTGTTAAGGAGTTCCAGCTGAGGGTTGGTTTGTCTCTTTCATCCCTTTTGTGAGTCTGCACATTTTGCAAGCTGGGAAGCTAGACCAGACCTAGTGACTTGCACCTCAGCTGTGTCCTGTGACTCTTCTACCACCTCTCACTCCCTTGAGTAAAGTCTATGAGATTCAAGGTGTACAGACCTTCAGGTAGAAAGAAAATTGGCCATGAATCAGGCTTAGAAACCCTTGGAGATGAATAACTGGACCCTGTGATGCAAAAAACTCCGAACATCTTGCAGTTGGTGTCACATCCTGAAGGACCTGAGGAGGTGCAATGGAGACAGATGCTCAGTTGCTCTCTCCTCCTCTGGCAGGGTATAGCTTTTAATACTGAGCCACAATGGCACAGACAATGCATTAATTCCTGCCTTAGCACTGTACTTGTTGGATTAAAGTGCGTTCTTTATATAGATATTTTCTGCTTGTTGTAATAGTACTTTGTGATCTTGAATATACTTAATTGTATTAGAAATGGTGTGCTGGAACCTTTATTATTATTATTAATATGAAAATAAATAAAAGGAGGATTTTCTTTTCCCCAGAAATAAATCAAATCCTCCTCTGGAGTACAGGGTCAACAGACCCACAGGGCTGAGCTGCTGGCTGCAGATAGTGTGTGTGTGTGCATAGACGACTACACACACATGTGCCACCTATATTTGCATTCCTACAGCTGTTCATTATTTGTATCTATTATGCAGTGGAGACAGCACAAATGTGTGCAATTGAGACACAATAATGTAGGGATATGAAAGGCCCAATCCATCAGTTCAAGTGTGTTTGGGTTTAAGGAGAAGGGGACGTACAGATAAATACACTGATTTATTCTCGCTAGCTCTCTCTGCATTCTGGGGCTGGGCCCGAGCCATGGAAGCTGCTGGAGCTGACAGTGATTTATATCAGCTGCAGGGTCTGGCCTGGAGCTTTTAAGTGTATGTCAAGCACCTCCAGCACTTTCAGAATCTTTTTTAAAATGGAGTTTTCCAAATGAAAATCTGAGGGAACAGCAAATCCATTAAGAAGGCGAGCGCACAGTGTGTTTTGTGTTTAGGGATTCCTGTCATATTTATGTTCAGTTTTGACCATCCGGCTGTTCAGTCACAGGCTATGGCCTTGAACAGCAATCATGGTCTCATTCCATAAGAACCCAGAGGTCCCTAAACACTGGTTGGCTTGAACTGAGTCCAGTGAGGAGATGACAGGCCAGGTTGTTAATTACAGCCTTTTATTCTGACAGTCAGGCTACAGAGAGGCCTTGGCAGCTCTCAGAGCTGTGTGGAGCAGCCTCTTCCTGCCTGTTCCACTGCTGTTACATGACTGAGAACTGGAGAGCCCATTCAAAGAGCCAGAACCACTTGACCATAGATTTTTGGGTTATGCTGCCATCCCTTTATTACTCTTAATAATAGAAAGATGTGAAACATAGGTTGCCCAGGAGTGCAGCCCAAGGTGAGGGCCAAGGAGGTGGGAGAGAATAAGACAATAGTAAAGGTGGAAGGTACAGGACTGGGACACAGGGGCTGCATTCCTGGCTGTGTTGAGAACCTGGGGTAAATCCCATCTTGTCTCTGCTTCCCATCCATAATTACTTTTGTGAAGTTAATTATCATCTCACTGCAGCAGAGGGTAAGGACTGTTGTGGGACCCACGAAGACAGCTGATCCTATTTGTGAGGATAAATAGGTAAAAGTAATGGGAAAGAGCCCTGGGGAAAGGTAGGAGCTGAGGGAGGAGGGGGGTGAGATGGGCTCTTTCCCAGATCAAGAAGGTGAAGGAAGGCTCAGACAGGAGCTACTTGGCATGTGAAGGAACTGTTTCCCTGAGGGGCCCAGCTGCCTAATTTTCAGGAGGGAAGAATTATTCTCTTTTAGGTGGAGTTGGCCCCTTCCTTTATTCTTGTTGGAAAATAAAGCTAATTTTGGGGCCTAAGTCTAAGCTCTTTTGGTCAACAAAAAGGGCACTGGCAGGAGTCACCATCAGCCTACAGCGTATCTTGCCTTGGTGCAGCACCCTATATTATGGGTACTGAATACCAACTGATTTTTCTATTGTCATGATTTAATAATAATCAAGACATTGCATCCTCAGCTTCCTCCCATACCTCTTAATTATGATGGAAACTTGCTAAAGTTAAGTACTGGTGTAAAGTCAGTGAAGAACAGAAAATAACTTGAATCCTTCTTTCAGATCTGATTGAAGGCAGATTTTATCAGTAAACAATTTGCTACAGGTTTAATTCCACTCCATGGGCTCCATAAGCAAGAAGTTCTTAGAGAAAGCTTTTTCATTCCCAACTATTTTATTGTCTTGGTTTCCCCAATGTCTTGTATCCCTTTTTCCAACAAGGAATTGGAGTGGCTACCTGGAGAACAGACCTTGTCCCTTCCTGTATTCCTTTCCAAGCCACTGGCAGAGGTAGTGAAAGAGTGTCCTCCAGAATGTGACAGAAACAAGAAAGCTCCTACCACTCAATCTCTGCTACCCAAACCCAGTGTCCTGGCATTAGCTGTGAGAGTGCCTCCCTTCCCTGTGCATCTCACAGAGCCTGTTTTGTTCTCTCACCCCTTTCAGGGCAGGACTGCACTAGGAAGGAAGAATTGCAGCTCCTGGGACCCGTGGCAGAGTGCAGCTGAAGAAAGTGTTGTCAAACACAGGCAGGGATCAACTTGCACTCTTTGTCCCTGATGCAAATGTTCACAGGAGGCTGTTGCAAGGATGGGCTCAGCTCTGTGCTCAGCAGCCCAGTGGAGACTCAGGGGTTACAGGAGCAACTGGCTAGTGGTGTCAACAGGGGGGTGACAAGTTGCCTTTTGGTCAAATCCCACTTGTTGGGCAAATTCCAGATCCAGTCCTCACCCAATTTCCAGCTCAGAAAAATCTTATCCACAATCTCACCTGCTTATGTCCATCTAGTTGCTGCTTTGCTCTTAATTTGCTGCCATTGACCCACTGGAAGTTATTTGCTTGCTGGGATCAGTGGGATGAGCTGTAAGCATTCCCTAACTCAATCATCTCAAGACTAGTTGAGCTAAAAGTTAAAATTTTGTAACTGACAGGGCTTGTTCCAGCTGAAGTGGGTTTTTCACAGTGGCATCTGAACTGGCAAAGTGGTCAGAGCTGGTCAGAGCTCTGTGTGTAACATCTGGGCCCAGAGCTGTGTGAAGCTGCTCGGGGTGGGGGGTGGCTGGAGGAAGGCATATGATTAAACACAATGTTGAGACTGAATGGAAGTGACAGTTCCAAGTGCTAGTCCCACAGAAGCCTTGAAGAAAGAGGGAATTCTCTGCAAGAGCTCCTGAGAGGTTTATTGTTCCCTGGTGGTAAGGCTGCAGGACATGTCAGTGAAAGGCTGGTCTCTCTGCAGAGACCTTGTGCCTCTGCAGTGACGACTTTCCCAGAGCTGATGTCCATTTTCCCTCAGTAGTTTCCTTGCCTCCAAGGATGTTGGCCTGGCAGGTTGCCTGGCAGCCAAGTGCCCTTGGTCCTCTCTGGATCATGGGACCATTGGATGATTTGTGTTGGAAGGGACCTCAGGAAGCCCTTATCCAGCCTCCTGTTCTAACATCAAACAGCTTGCTTAGTGCTGTATATGGGTTGTTGGGAATCTCCCTGCAGTATCCAGGGATTGCTGTTCTCCTGTGCTGGCCCTTGACACCCTGTGGTTCCTTGGGTGGCCAGGTCCAAACCTGTCTGACCATTGAACCTCAGAACTTCCAGCATTCCAGGCTACTGAGAATGCAGGAGCTGTGCTGTGAAATTAGGCTGCCCCCAGGTTTCATCCCCAAACAGGATCTGCTTTGTCTTCTTGTCCCTGCTCCTTTCCCCCTGCAAACCTTTGTCCCTCTTATTCTCTTACTCTCTTTATATATTTGAAATAAAACCATACCAAAATATTTTCTGTTAGAGACAGATATCCAGGGTACACGTGGCTTTGTGATTGCCATTTGCTTTTCAAGATGTGCAGAAGACAGTGATGTAGTCTCAGGATCACATCATAGACCTACTGACTCAAAAATTGATTTCTCCTAAAACTTGGGAAAAATCACTGAAACAGAGGAATTCCTTGCTACAGGCTTTTACAGATTCTAAATGTTTCTTTGGATTCAGAATCTGGGAGGATAAATCAACTGAGTAAAATACCAAGGAGTTCCTTCACAACAAATAAATCACTAATGGCTCAAGAAATTCACAAACCACAGATTGCTGTGTTTATGTGAAAAATACAGCATTTCCTTTTTTCTATAGTTTTAACATTGTAAGGAGTTGACATAGATGGCACAGGGGGTAGGGAAAACATTTTTATGCTCTGTTGTTGGGATTTATAGGATTGCTTAAATTGGAAAAGACCTCTAAGAACATCAAGTCCAACCATTAACCCAGCACTACCAGAACCATCACTAAACCATGTCTCTCAGCACTACATCTGCATGTTTCTTTGAACACATCCAAAGATCCCACCACTTCCTTAGGCAGCCTGTTCTAATGCTTGGCCATGGTTTCAGTGAAGAAGTTTTTCATGAAATCCAATCTAAAACTCCTCTGGCACAATTTGAGGATGTTTCATCTTGTCCTATTTCTTGTAACATCAGAAAAGTGACTGACTCCCACATGGCTGTTCCTTCCTGCCAGGGAGTTGTAGACCATGAGAAGGTTCCCTCTGAGCCTCCTTTTCTCCAGGCTAAACAATCCCAATTCCTTCAGCTGCTTCTCATCAGACTTGTGCTTCAGACCCATTCCCAGCTCGTTTCCCTTCTCTGGACATGCTCCAGCACCTCAGTGTCTTGTAGTAAGAGACCCCAAACACTATCTCGATATCTCTGGTGGGATGAGTTGCCATATACCTTGGCTTCCAGCTGCCCATACACGATGTGGTTGTGGATCATGGGCTTGGGTTCCTTTCCTATGGAAATGCCAGTGTTGGGTGTGGCTGGTGCATCTCTGATATGCTGCATATCCTGACATGCATGGCCTCATTGTGGGTATGTGCAGACCCAGACACTCAGAATAACCTCTGCGTCCATCTTCCCTTTATTTCTCTGCTCTCATACATGTTCTGTTTCCCTGAATCATGCAAGGATCATCCTTTTTGTTCCCATCCATCTCAATATCATTAATACTCGATTGATCAGGCTCTGACTGGATCAGGAAATGCCCATGTGTGATTGCAATGAAAATCTGAGGAGTTTATTCAGATTGGGTTTGCACAGAAGCCTCTTTCATGCGATATCACAGAGTTCTTCCCAACCCCTTTTTTGACTGACTATTTGTGCATTTCCTCCTCCCTCTCCTTTTTCCCTTCAGGGAAACCTTTAAATAAAACCTTTCCCAGACTGTCATTTGCCTCCAGAGTGCTGTTGAAAACCCAAAGCAGTATTTTTCAAACAGCAACAGGGTCCCTCTATCCACTCACCACCACACTTGGTCTTAGTTTTCTCATACAGATCCATGGAGAGAGGAAACAATCAAACAAACAAACAAAAAAGCCTTACTGGGAGACTGACTTGAGATTCACAGGATTAGGTCTGTTAGCAGTGCTATATACAACCCTGACATGCAATCAGCAAAGTAAGATATTCATTATTGCCTGACTGTCAGCTGAAGACAATTTCAATTATTCTGGCATTTCAATGGATGAAGAAGCCCTTTAGGCTGGCTCATGAGATTAGACTTAAAGGCTCTGTAAATTAAGAAAGTTGCAATCAGTGTATTATCTGACAGGCAGCTGTGGAATATACTCCAACAGGGAGGAGAAGGAAGAAAGAAAAAAGAGACAAATTGCTATATTCAGGTTGTGGTTTTGATATATCAATTTACACTTTTAACATATGCATTTAGGAAATAATTGTTTTGCATTACTTAAATCAGCTTTAACAGCATCAGTGTGAAGATTTCAACTCCTGCAGCCTGAAAGGTCAGTTTTTCTTTTGCTTTGCACTTTCTTTGAAAGACTCGTTTGGGTTAGAGGAGGAAAAAATTTAAGCATTGCCGGAAGAACAAATCTTTCTGAAAGTTATTCAAATATTATAATATATGGCTGTTGATCATAAAATTCCATTAGAAGCAACATCTGTAATGTCCCCCAGGTTAATTTTTATAATATGATCTCAGCCTCCTTTTGCTGGATATGCACGGATGTGGTAACTGTGACCATATATGGCTTTCACCGCTCCCATCTGACGTGTTAGGGAGAATAACTGGTATCATCATCCTATCTGGAGCTTTTATCTCCCACTTTCCCAAACTGTTTCAACATCTTTGCAAGCAGCTGTGAAGAACCTGTTTGCTTCCCCCTGTTAAATTACACCTCCTGGTCAGAAACACTGAGTGCTGAAAAAATGGATGAATTTCAGGCACTTTTGGCAAAGAACAAGTACAATTTTAGTAACAGAGTGTGTTTACCCTGGTGGGGTGGGATTTTAACTTCTAGGAACTCTGCACAGAAAGGACAGCTCCTCAGGCAGGGAGTTGATAAATTGTGACACACAACAGCTGGTGAAACACAGTGGTTGGTTTGTGGCAAGGAGGGCTTCAGCACAGGCGAGGAGTGGGAAGGTTTCGTGGAAGCTTGGGACATTTTCCTTGTTCCTTCCACACCAGCTAGAGAGTCTGAGGAAGTGCAGTTACCACAGAGCTCCCTGCAGCCATGCAATGTAGATATCAAAGTGATTACAGCCCAATGAGATGTAATATATACTTCCTAATTGCCTTTGGTGATGTCCACTTTGAATTTTCAAGATAATGTCCATTTGTCAAGCCCCAGCCTTCCTAACAAGGGTTGTTTTGTGTGGCCTAGGTCATGAAAATTGTCACGGGGTGACTTGGGGCAGAGTCTGAATTAATGAGTGCACTTGATGGCATATTGTCCTGTGCTGCAGTTGAGATTTAATATCTTAAGAGACTCTTCTTGCTACTAATCTTCACTCTGGTACATGAGAGTAAGAAGTCCAGTGGATTCCTTTGTAAATAGCCTTATTACTTCCCAATAAAGGCTGATAAATCCTGAATAAATCCTGAATTTTGTGCTTCAAAGGTATTGTATATATGCCTTCTCTTTTATATATATTTTATATATAAGCAAAACAATGTACTGAAGCAAAATACCACATTTTTTTTTTTTTCTCTCATACAGCCTGCTTGAGCCCATGCTCAGGTCCAGGACTAATTCCTTCACATGGCTCATCTTTGGTTTAGGTGTTTACAATGTGGAGGGAAATATCTTAGATTTCCTTATTGCCAATAAGGGAAAAGAAACACTCCAGGAATCCAGACTGTCCACTATGGTGGACTCTGGACTTTGGCCAGAGAAAGAACGATCTAGAAGTTCCTATTTCTCTCCAGGAGCTGTAAAAACCCTGACTAGTAGCTCACATTTAAACACGTTTTTAAATCCAGGTGAGATGAATACCACTCTTTTATTTGCCTGCAGAGCTTGTGTCTTCCCATGGACATGTAGAACACAAATTAGTTTTGGTAGATCTTGGCTAGGACTGCTGGAGATGGTTAAAACAGCAATAACCACGATAACAGCAGCAGCAAGAGCCATAGATTTGATGCAGGGATTTATCAAACATAAGATTTTTATTAACCATAATCCTCAATAAGTTTCACTTATCAACCCAATTTTAATCTCATCAACTTTAGTGCAGACTTCATTCACCTCAGTGGAGCTCCTTTCAAATGACAATCATATAAACACGACTTTGATCTGTAGATCAGGTGTTACCAAGAAGATTGGCATCTGCAAGGTTTTACTTCCTGGTTGTGACCTGTTTCTGCATTATTAAAATGATGTGAGTAGCATCTTGCAAGTCACACTTTGAATATTGGAATAAAAAGGTCCAAATTTCCAAGGACAATTACTGATTCTCAGGGTTTCTAGTTTGAATAATTTGAACTTAGATGCCTTCATGAACTTTATTTCTGACTGCTGAGTGCCCTCTTTCTGAAATCTAGTCTTTGATTAAAAAGTTTTTTGTTGGAAATCTACAAACAGACCCCCCGAATTTCTCTCTCAGAGGTCATGGTCAAGGATCCTTGGTCAGTGCAGCCCGGTCATCTATTTGGCACATTGCATATTGAGCATTTTATTTTACATTCAAGTGAGATTTTGACCTATATGTGCAAAATAAATAATTTTGGAAGTTGAGACACAGTATTTTTACTCAAGATTTTTTAAATATTCAACACTGCCTGTGCTGTTTCTCTCTTTATTTTCCCCCTGAGTTTGGCTAGAAAAGCTGTAAACACATACTTAAAAAATGGAAAACTTCACTAGCAATTTACCCCAGAGTTATGTATCTTTCTGCTTTAGAGAACATTTAGCTAAAATTAGATGACAGCTCTATACCCTTAGAACCAGTGTTATGTTTTTCCTCCATTTCTGATCTACATAATTCAAAACAAGGAAATGTTAGCAGGTAAAACTGCAGGGTAAAACCTTTGGCTGCTGGAAATATTTGCATTTATTAAACTAACAACTGTAAAGCAGATATGCACATCTTTAGACTTCCTCATTCTTGCCTTATTAAAAAAGATCTTTGAAATTCAAAAACTTCCATGTAAATCTTGTGCAGGTTTTTTTCCCTTCCCCTGATGCAGATAATTGTACTTGGGTGGCTTAAAAAAACACAGAACCTGGATCCAGGAACCTCAACATATGGATGGTTAAAATCCAGACCTAGTCTGAATCTAAAATTTCTCAGTAGCTGGAATGAGGGTCCCCACAAACTCCCTCAGAGTCATGAGCTGGAACTTTTCCACTGTGCACAAACATGTTAGAGAAAACTGGCTTGTCTTGATCCATTTGCTTGGAAGAGGAAAGCTCTTCCTAAACCATATCCCCAAGTGCTGCATCCACATCCTTCTGAACATTTCCAGGGATGGTGATTCCATCACTTCCCTGGGCAGCTTCAGTCTGTGGCTGGATCACACCTTGACACTTCCTCCAGGAAGGATGCCCATCAGAAACTTGTGCAGACTGAGATCCCCAAAGGTGACTTATTCACAGCCACATGAGGAGTTTCACTACATGAGGAGTTCAGACACCTGAGCATAGATCCCACCCCTGGAAGTGTTCAAGGCTGGGTTGGATGGGGCTTGGAGCAATCTGGCCTAGTGGAAGGTGTCCCTGCCCATGGCAGGGGAGTTGGAACTGGATGATCTTTAAGGCTCCTTCCAGCCCAAATCATTCAGGGAGGGGTGGGTAGATAGAAGCCTCATGAATTTCAACAAAGCAAAGTTCAAGGCCCTATACCTGCGTGGTGGCAATCCCAGACACACCCACAGGCTGGGTGGAGAAGTGCTTGAAAGCCTTGTGGAGAAAGGCTTGGGGGTGATGGTGGATGAAAAACTCACCCTGAGCCAGCAGTGAGTACTCACAGCCCAGAAAGCCAAGGGTGATCTGGGATCATCCAAGGCAGGGTGGCCAGCAGGTCAAGGGAGGGGGTTCTCCCTTTATTCATCTCTCATGAGACCCCACCTGCAGTGCTGTGCACAGTTCCCAGCATAGGAAGGATGTGGAAATGTTGGAGCAAGTCCAGAAGAGGCCATGAAGTTGATGAGGGGACTGGAGAACTTTGGCTATGGAGACAGGATGAGAAAATTGGGGCTGTCCAGCCTGGAGAAGAGAAGGTTGTGTGGAAACCTCATAGACACCTTCCAGTATCTGAAAGGGTTGCAGAAAATCTGGAGAGGGATTTTCCATCAGGAACTGTAGTGACAGGACAAGGATTGAAACTGAAAGAGAGGAAATGGAGGTTAGATATATAGAAGAAATCCTTTACTGTGAGAGTGGTGAGACATTGTACCAGGCTGCCCAGGGGGGTTGTGGATAGCCCAGTCTTGTCAGTGTTCAAGGCCAGGCTGGATAAAGCCTTGAGCAATGTGGTTGAGTGGGAAGTATCCCTGCCCATGGCAGGAGGGGTTGGGACTGGATGATTTTCAAGGTCCATTTTAACCACTTAACATTCTATGATTCTATGAAAAGCAATTTACCCTCTATTAGACATCACAACAGTGCAAATGCAGCTTCCTGTCCAATGCAGAGGCCTTTTCAAGCCTCAATCTGCATTTTTCCATGTTGAGTACATCTATATCACACCAGATCATCCTTAAATCACAATTACTCTAACTAATAAAGTATCCCTCGCGGCCTTTTGAAGAAGGTATCGATTGCTAACAGAGAATCAAACAAAACAAAACACAAAAGAATGGTTCCCCTCCTATTTACAGAAGAAAATGACTCACAAGGGACAGTTTCTTATCTTTTCACAATACAAGGGTAATGCCCTTCATGGCAAACACCAGAGCTGGAGCCCAGACTTTTATAGGTGTTGTGTGAGATGTATTTTCTCATGGGAAACGCTGGACTAGTCCAGACAAGCATCTGTTCTTTCTAAGGGGGCTGAGGCAAGGCTGAAGAATGTTGAAAGGACACCCCAACCCAGTTTTAATGCTTCATGGCGTAACACCAAGTAACAGTTTTCAAAAGAATTATTTGAAATTATTCTCGTTTTGAAGACGGAGGAAACTGGCTGCAGAATTTGACAGCAGATGAGCAGCAAACTTTACTAATCCAACTTA
>WEIU01015141.1:396836-438580 GCA_013389925.1 Aegithalos caudatus
TTTTTTCTTTCTTTCTTTTTTTTTTTTTTTTTTTTTTTTATTTGGAATGGTTTCACTGAACCAGTTAAATTGCAGGAGCTTACTTCAATATAGCTAATGCTCTAAACCAATGTTTGAATTTTATACTAATTAAGGCCAATCCACTGTCATTTTTTTCTATAATGTGAAGACTAGTGCACTCAGTTACCCACTGAATTTAACATAAAAGCAAGATAAAACAATTAAAGTGCAAGAATATTTGATTAAGTAGCTCATTGATTTATAGTAGAATAAATCGAAATGGATGGGACAGAGAATTTTTTTTAATGGCAACCATATTTTATGTTCATTATCACAATCTCTGGGCTCTTTGTGCTTTTGTGATTAAAAGAAGGAGTTTAGGGCTAGTAACTCTGGGATTTATTACTCTTGTCTGCTTTCTTAAGGCCTTTTTTTTTTTTTTTTCCTTATTCTGATTCATGTGGTAAAATATTAAGGCTCTCTTTAAAAGTCATATGGAGTACGTGCATTGCTACAAACCAGTGGCTGTCTGACATAATTTAAACAGCATTAATCCTGACAGTTACACAGGGTGAAAAAACAAACACAGAGAGTTTTGTTTTGGTGACAGGGATTAAACCTCTCCTTGGGGTGGTTTCTTCTGCAGCAGCTCACTGGGAGGGAGCCTCGTGCCCTGGATGCATCAATGAATGCTGTGGCTGGAGACTGGGAAAATGCATCACACAGAGGAGAAAAGAAGGGAGTGGGGTCACTCTACAGGGCACCACCAAAGCAAGGAGCAACCCCAAAACTGCTGAGTCTCAGGCTCGTTGTTATTCCCCCAGACTCTGCAGATGTCACAGGGCTCTTACCTCTGCTAGCAGGGATGGGGTGAGGAATGAGGTTATCACCCCTCTGCCCATTCCCTGTAGGGTGCATTCCACTTTTTAGAAGTACAGGAACCCTCCCACAACACCAAAAAAGCAGGGGGATTTTTAGCCCTGCTTGCAGTGGAGAGACAGAGAGAGCATAGCACAAAAATATTTAGGTATCATTTTATAGAGTGCAAATGTTAAGAAACCCTTCCAAGGACACAAAGAAAATCAGTGTCAGAGCAACCCAGGTACACAGAGGTGACCATTAAGAATGATCTTTTGCAGACCACAGGTATGCTACCAACCTGCCCAATGTTCTTGGCATACACCTGTACAAATCTTCCTTGCAGCCTTTTCATGGCACAGGAAAAAAAAAAACAAAACCCATGCAAATATTGAGTAGAGGGTGAAAATCACACTCAGTGTCCTCTAAATATTTAAGTATTTTCAAAAGGAAAGGGTATTTTTATTGTTTGAAAAAGGCAGGGGGGATTTTGTCATTTTGTCCATGTGTATCTCTTCAATCTCAGACTCCCAGAAAATCCTGCATACACTACTGAGCAGAAGGATTTCTAGAGGATAACAACTGCAGTAATTCCAGATAGTGTCTCACAGCTGATCACATCAGCAAGGTAAAAATAAGACTGGAGAACAAGAAAAGAAATATAGGAAAGAATTGTAGAATCACAGAAAGGCTTGACTTGGAAGGGACCTTAAAGATCACCTACCAGAATCGAGTATGAAATAAGCTACCTGATTAATGAACATAAGCCTATAAAAGGGTTTTGTTGTTGTCGTGAGTTTGTTTAAAGTCATTGCACTTTCCAGGAAAGGAGGTGGTAAGAGCAGAAACCCAAGGCAAAGTTACAGCAGAAAGAGCAGCCGATGAAATCAGCTCCTTTTCTTCCTCAGCGTTCGTTCTGCTGCCAAGCGCCCTCACCATGGAGTTGGGAGACTCCAGGGCCATCTGTTCAGCTTTTCAGAGACCTGATTTCAATTGTGGGCCTCTGCTTTGTGACATTTCTTCCCAGATTTACCTTTTTTTTTTTCAGGGACATCTGCTTGAAGGTCAGCTGGAACAAAAGTATTGACTCTCAAAAGAGAGGCGAACCCGTGCCAGGAGCAGGGCTGGGTGGGGAGAGAGAGGGACAAGGGAGACACATTTTTCACTCATTTGGTTTGTACCTTAGCAGTGTCCTCCCCTCTTTCCTCAGGCCGTGTTTAGGGCTGTGACACCCAGAAGAGCTTGAATGTACCTTTTATTTTCAGTATTTCTCACCCCAGGAGTTCAGAAATCACAAGCCAAGCCCTTTGAAATTACAAGATTGGGTTAAAAAGCCATGAAACTGCTGTAAAAATTACATTTTAGGGATCTTTCTCTTTGCCTTCTGTCTTCAGAGACTTATGTTTGTGTCCTGCTTGTTTCAGGATTTTTCTGCAGGAAAAGAAGGTTGAAATGTATAATTTTTCAGTTAGTGTGAAACAGTCCTATGGGGAAAAAAATCTGAAATTTTATGGAAAGTAATGTTATGCTGTGGTGATTGGCAACCCGTTTTCCGCTCAGCGTGGGGAATGAGATGGGTCCAAGCTGGAATATTCTATGATTCTGTAATTCTTTAAATTTACGGTCCATTCTTCAAAGATGTTGAAGATGCCTTGCAAGTGCTAAGTGAGGATGCTCATTCTGTCTTCAGCCTTTATCCAAAGTGTTCTGTGTTGGGGGAAGATGAAATAATGAAATGGTTTTCAGGGGACCTAAGCTCTGCTGAGTGGTTCCCATGCTTTGCCAGCCAAGGTAGGATTAATCTTAATTCACAGCTACCTGGAAGGCTTGTGTGGCACTTCAGTTGCTCATCACACCTGCAGAGGGACAGATACCTCCACAGAGTGGTTTAGTGCTGGCAGATGATGGGTTGCCCTCTGCAAGTGTCTGTTCCCTCCCAGTAATCACAGAGAAAACCTCAGAAACTGCTTAATTTTAGACTTTCATCTTTGTGTCTACAATTAGCTACTTCATGTCTAAAATGAAGTGTTTTTATTCTGATATCTTTGAATCGATATAGGTATATTTCTCTGAACACAACAACTGTCTGGTCCTTATGGATCTGTGTCTGTATGAACCTTTCCTTGAAAATTCCTCTGTGCTATTGCCAGAGATGCCCTGGGGATGGGGGAACTACTACTCACAATAAGGTTGTTGGCAGTCTCTGGATGCAAGGAGTGTTGGGATGAAATAACAGCAGGGACTTGTCCAGGTCTTGGAAGGATCCAGAAGATTTTTTTTTTATTAGTGTGGCAGAAAAATAACATATAGGTTTATAATAACCGTAGGACTGTGTGGGTATGGCTGTGTATAGGCACACAGGCAAGCACACACACACAAAAAAGCCTCAACACACATATCTGTGCAGTAAAAATTAAAATTAATGCTATTATACTATTCAACACTATATGCACACATGCACAGACAGAATAGTTCAGCCATACTGGCACGTCTTTGGTTTAGGACAAACAGCAGATGATAATACTGAGACCTTGCTGTACCAGGGGAATTATAATTCCTTTCTACAGTCATGGTTGGGAAAAGATTATTGAGCTGGTAGCAAGTTTCCAACCCTCAACTGCATAGTGGGATCTGGAAGCTGGGGAGGGATTACTGCTACCCAGCTGAGGGAAAGGGATGTGTGGAGGCAGCTTTAGAAGTGTTTAATCCCACCCCAGCATGTGGAGAGCAGTGGTTGCCACTGGTGGGTTTTACCAGGGGGGCCACAGCTCAGTTTGAACCTCAGTGAGCAGGGAGGATGGGGGTGTTTTGGGAAGGGAAATGAAGGCACTGGGACTGGTGGCTGAGGCAGGACTACAAAGCCACTGCTCATGGCAGAGGTGGACCAGGGAAAATGGTTCAATTTGATGAGTGGATTTGAGGCACCAGTTTGGTGGTTGCAGTGTTGGTCTATGCACTAAGGTAAGCATCACTTTGTGCCTACTGCTGAAACCTGACTCACCCATGCTGTCTCAGCAAACTCATCCATCTCCAAGTTCAGAGATGCCAGCAGAAGGCCAGGTGGATGTGACAGTGGTGAGGAAAAGCCCAAGCACACAACTTGTGGTGACACAGCTCAGTCTGTGCACCAGCTCCCACCTTGGGTTCAGCTCTTCATAAGCACAGTGTTGAATCACACTTGGGTGAAGTGTTGGTGAGGTGTTAAGTGTTCAGAGCACAAGGAAAAGGTCATAGGTTTTTTAGAGCCTCTAGTTTTCCTCATCAAATCATCACAGTTTAGCTTGGCACATAAAGGAAGTCCCACATAACCCAGGCAGGGACAACTACTTGAAGTGTCTGGGACGTGGTGGTTTTTCTGTGTCCTGGAAAGTGATGCCAGCTGAGCTGGTGGCTCAGCATCTGTCAGCTCTTCTGTCTCAAGGTCCAATTTTCACCACAGCCTGAAGCAGAGAGGAGCAAGGCTGGGTGTTATATGGGTGGGAGGACACCGAGGCAGCAGAGCCTGTGTGTTTCAAGAGAAGGGGCTGGTTGCTGACTCTATTGGTGACCTTTTCTCCTGTTAGACACTATCCAAAGAGGGATGAAACTAAATAGCTGTGTCCTTCTTTCTGTACAGATACTCTACAGATCTGTATTCTGCCAGCATCGTTGCCAGACTGAAATAAGTTGAAATCCTGAAGTTCTGTTCTAGAACAGTTGTACCCACACTCTGGTTTTCCCTCTGTGACAAAATAAGAACAGCAATTCAAAATTTCCCACATTAGCACCATTTATTTCGTTGTTGACACTAGTGTGAACAAGAAGCTTCCTGCAGAAATCCTCACTGTTTTTACTGGGAGAGGCTTCTTCTTTCCTACCCAACTTATTTTCAAACTTGTACTTGTACTCTGTACTCAGATGTACATGACATCTGCCAATGCAAATCTTGTTGTTCTATGCACCAGTCACAGTGGGCTTGTATGCAGGAAAGGAGGTTTGGTGTTGGCTCTTTTGGTTTGTTTGCTTTGTTTCATTTTTTATTTTTGTTACTAGTGAGCTGGCTTTGCTTCAAATCCTAAGGGATCCCTTGCTAAATCCTCCCCAACAATTCCCCGAGAGATGGAGCCATTTTATTTTTTCAAACCATTTAAAAAAAAAATTTAATGCAAAGTCTCAGTATTATCATCTGCTGTTTGTCCTAAGCCACCACTCTGCAGTGTGGTGGTACCCACTGTACTTCAGAAAATTTATATGAAGTTGTTTTTCCAAGCCTGGAAGGGAAGAAAGTGAGAAGCCAAGACAGAAGGAAAGAGGAAAAGAGCAGAGAACAGAGGAAAATAAGGAAGGGCACTTGTAGGAATCAACCTTGCTGATAAGAATCTTTCTTGGGATCACGCTGCTTGGACGTTGGGAGTCTGTGTCCTTTCAGGCACTAAATTGTAATGTCAGGTTGGCATTGTAATGGAATGTTTGGCAGTGTTGGACCCTGAAAACTGCATTCTCAGCAGAATGGATTGGATTGGAAGGGTCCTTAAAGATCATTCAGTTTCAACACCCCTGCCATGGGCATGGATGCTACCCACTAGTTCAGGTTCCTCATGGATTTATCAAACCTAGATTTTAAAGTCACTTCCAACCCAAACCATTCTGATTCCAAGACTGATCTCACTTTCTTTCAAATAGTACCTTGGCAACTGGACACCCTGAAAGTTAAATTATGCCACGCATTGTCTTAGCATCCTGCAAGAGCATGAAAATATGAAAATCACATGAGATTTTTTATTTTTTTTTACAGTCTGACCTCCAAAAGGCAGATTCAGATCTGAGCAGGGCTACTGTTTGACCAGTCAGGTCTCATTGAACAGCTTCAGTCTGAGCCCAAGAACTGCTCTGCTTTGCAAGGGTGAGCCTCATAAAAAAGATAAGGAAGATCTCAGTTAGACTGTGATATCACAGTGTGATTAATCACCAGAGAAAAGTCTCCACTTCCCAAATTCCTCTGGGTCTAGGTGTGGAACTGGATGCGTGCTTCTGTCTGGGCACCCCCTTCTCACAGACAAGACCCTGAAGGGTAAATTATCTTTCCTGGCAAAAGACACAGGGGAAAGAGCAGGAAGAGAATCTAAAGGATGAATCCCTCTGTAGTTACATGACTGCCAAAATAATCCTATGGGGATGAACGAGCTCAAAGCCAAGGCAGAGTCATGCTCTTTCAGGAAGTCTAACCCAAGCTGGTGGGTGGCAGTGCACTGGATGAGGGAGCTGCAGCTGTTTCCATGGTGGTCTCCAGGCTGCAGGTCTGCAAGGATACAGTCTGTTATATCCTCTCTTTATAGCTCTGTTTTTCGTTGGTGTTAGCAACCACACCAGAGCTAGCTGAGTTTTCAAATGATGTGTCAAGGAGAATCATGCCTGATCTTTAACTTCTACAGAAAACTACTGGCCTGCATTTGCTCCCATTGGGGTGGTGGTACTGGGGGAATCCAGACCTCTTGCTCTTCCAGTGCTGCAGCTCTGTAGGTCAACAGCTTTAGAACCACTTCTTTGGCCATTGGGGTTCACAGAGCACATTTGATCTGCAGTAATGTGGAGGATCTGGCACATCATTCCTGCCGGAGTGGATGGCATTAGCCCAAGTCTGAATCTGGCCTTTTGACTTTCAAAAATTGGCTGCAAAATGAGGGATCCTTGTCAGCTTTAAGATTGATGTTATATGACTTCAAGCACGTTTGTCATCTGTTTGCAAAGTGAAAATAAGCTTACAGTTGTTGACAGTAAATGAAGTAATATTTACATAATACAGTCATACCTGTTTCCTGGTAAGGAGATCAATGCATATTTCTTTTTGCAATAACAAATCCATGCCGTATATCTTCACAGACACAATAATATTTGAAGTGAAACATTCATCTAGCTACATAATTACATCTATTGTTTTCCATTTGCTTTTTGTTCCCTAATAGTTTATTACTAGTGGCCAATAGTCAAAAGCAATCCAGAGGGATGCAAAACAGCCCCTCGTTCCAGCTCCTTTCAGAGATATTTTGGTTATTAAAATTGCTGTCATTAAGATTGGTGCTTGGATACTGCTCTGCTAACCGAGGCCCTGCTGCTCCAGGTGTTGGATGCACTTGTGGTACAAGGCATTGCCTGCCCCAAGGATTTTACAGCTGGAGAGAGGCATGGCAGGACACAGCCACCCCAGAGCAGATCAGCAGGAAAACTGCCTTGATGTGTCCACCACATTTCCTTCCCTCCTCTTGCTGACCAGAGGCAGAGCTAGGACAAAGGGATGTTACTGTCCTAGACTTGAAGAATCCAGAGAACAGGTGAGTTAAGACTGATCCCTTCTTTTTCTCTCAGCTCTCTTTTCCTTTAGTTGAAGGAAAAGATTTTATTTTTCTGTTCTATAGCATCTTCCAGACTGTAGGGTTCCTAAATCACTTCATACAAATCAATAGCTATAAATAAGTACTGAGTGCCCCCCTTATTAAGACATTTGTGTGGCCTATCTTGTGTAAATACTGCAGATAGCAATCATGATTTAGTAATTATTTCCCCCTCTTTCCACCTCCATAGCCCTCTATGAACACAGAGCTTCTAAAGAAAACCCTACAGCTATTTTTTTCCCCTGCACAACAGTATCAACATAACAAACCCTTTAGTCAGGCAAGCTCCCCTCTGGTCCCTCCAGCTGCCCTTAAATTTTCACCCTGGTGTAGAATGATGCTCTGAGTCAACTGGGTACTCGCCTCCGCCTACTCAAGAGCGGCTGCATTTCATATCTCCTGTTTCTCTGGGTGTCATGCAAATGGGGAGGAGGAGTTACATCCTGAGCATGCAGCAGCACTGCTGCCCTTCACATCTGAGTGCCTCTATTTGTTCTTAAAACCATGAGTTATTTGCTCTTTTACAAAACAGTTTCATGCTGCTCTTGGATACCCGGTCCAGGACTGGTCAGTGGTAAGAAGAGAAAGCAAAGAAAGGTTTCCTGGTAGGAGCAGAGGAAGAAAAGCAGAGTTTCCTGGTAGGCAGTGTTAAACGAAAGACTAGCTTCCAATTCTGCACTGGGCTGGCAATAAGGACACAAGAAATGCTGCATTAACATGATCCAAATACCCTGAAAACAGTGAGCTAGTTGGCCCAGCAGTGTGAACCTCTGAGATTGGTCCCACAGCCACTGTGGACATTCTGCTGGCCAATTCAAAGGTACTGAATTAAGATCTTCCAGGTTTAGATCATTTATCAGCCTTTTCCTGATAGGTAAGTCTGCTTGGATCACCTGGTCATGAACCACATGATGTGATAAAGGAGGAGACAGCTGTAGTGGGCTTGAGCACTGCCTTGCTCTTGAGTTGCCATGCACAAGAGCTTAATAAAACCATCAGATGTTGCCCCAGCTCCCAGGTGTTTTCAGGTTAAACAGGGAAGGGTTTTTCTTACTTTTTTTTCCATTATGAGAAATGGAGTACAGAAAAGAAATTGGACCTTACTAAAGTTAAATTCCTGCACAAATCTTCATGCCCCAGCTCAGAAATAAGCATCTGAATATCTTTATATTGATGTATGATGTACCTTTGTGTCAGACATACATGGTGTATCTTTTCAGCACCCAGCACAATGGGGCTCATATCCTGAATAAACACTGATAATACACTGTAAGCATTCCTCAGTGATGGCATCAAGATTAATGTGGATTATTTTTTATCTCTTGACCTGGTTATCTGTGAATGTCTCATCACATGTATTTATCTAATATTTGACTTCATTTAATTTCTGTCTGGGGGAAGTTCATGCTTGAGTAGAACTCCCTTTGGGTTTAAGGTTTTAAGGATCCTGTTTCTCAGTGCACCTCAGTGGGTTCTCAGTGCTTCTAAATCACAGACTCTAAGGAAGGTTTGGGTTGGAAGGGACCTTTAAGACCATCTAGTTACAACCCTCCTGGCATGGACAGGGACACCTTCCACTTGACCATCATTCTGAATGCTCTTGTGGATCTCCAGGATGGATCATCCCCTTCAGTTAAATTCGGCATATAGTCAAAATTTTGCACGTGATTGAAATGATCTTCCTGCAAAGAAGTGCCTCTCCCTCTTCTTTAACTATTGACCTTTTTATTTTTGGCTGGTTCATTTATTGTATTGTTATTCATAATACTTTTAGGAAATCATAAAATCAACAAAATGTGTCAGAGATGTTGCTGTACCACTTGTCAAGCAAGTGATGCTTTTAAACAACAGTGTATCTCTCCAGTAATTTCCCTGAGCTTTTCCTATAATCATCCTTTTTCTGGAGCTTTTCGGTACTGTTCTAGCTTACTATGCACACAGCCCTTTAAAAATCTAGTCCAATTCATGCTTTATTTTCCATTTGTCAAAAAGCTGAGAAAGCCAGGAAAAAGGGAATGGAGGGAGACTGCAGCAAGGTCCCTGAGCTGCTCTGCAAGCTCTTGGTTTTGATTTCCTTGCATTTGCAAAGCAAAAGCTCAGAGTGAGTTTCAGCTTTTGGCCACCAGCTGGAAACATTACCAGTGATGAGTACTGTGGGCAGTAAAATTCTGCTACCCAGGACTGAAGAGGGAACATCTGTGGCTGTTGGGACTGTTTCCATTCAGCCTTTTAACAGCCCAGTAGAGATTTGTGGATCCGTGTGTGTCAGGGCCTTTTCCTTATCAAAGAATGTCCCTGTAATGTGTTTGGGGCTGGGAAATAATAGGCAGCATCAGTGAATGCTGTTTCACTTTTATTTATTTTTTTTAATACATGTCTTCTAGTGGGTGATTCATCAGCTGCTGTTACAGAAAGTATGTTGGGAAGCTTGCAGCTGTGGGCTCAGGCTGCAGTTTCTGTGTTGTTGCTAGGGATTCTGCATTAAATATCCCAATTCTCTGCACTTAAAACTAGGAAAAATTGACATTCTGACTTCCCATAAGAGAATGGAATACGTGATTCACAGCCCTTCTTCTGCAACATTAATCAGGCCCTGTTTACAGGGAATAGAGCCAAGGGGGATGGTTAGAGCCAAGGAGGTACACTCAGAAAGCCAAATGGTGATGTCATTTGGGGCAAAACAGCAAAGGCAAGCCACTTAACTGGCTGAGATGGCTTGTAGTGGGACCAAATCCTAGTTAAAGGATGGAGAAGCATTAGGGTTTCTTGGCTGTGCCATTGAGTCCCCTGGTTTTACTACAGGTTGTTTATGGAAGAGAGCAGAGCTCGAGCTTGGCAGCTGAGTCCTGCAGATCTGCTCTGGGACTGGAGGATGAGGAGTTCATAGTTCATGTGCTGGGCTTTAAATCCCCAGCTTCAGTGTATTATGTGAAGTTCCCTTTCCATAAATATATGATGATCTGATTTTCTTGTCCTGTCAATATCTGGGTTGGGCCTTGGGCTGCTGTGGTGCCAGGTGCTCTGCACGTGTGTAAGGTTTGCTCCTGATCCTGGACATTTGCACCCATGTAGGAAAGGGATAAGGTGTGACAGCCTTCTTACAGATGGACTAAGGGAAATAACAAGAAATTTCCATGGGTTCACCCAGGAAAACCAACCCTATGTGCCTCAGCTGAGAAAGGAACATAACTTTCCATAGCAAGTCCCCTGTGTTTACAGGGAAATGGTCCACCTGGTATCACAAGCATCCTCTTTTGCACACAAATATCTTTGCAAGCTGAACAAAAGTTGAACAAATGAGTTTCTGTCCCCTCTTCAATCAGAGGCTGAGTGTGGCAAGGTTTTCAAAAAATATGTCTGAGGACACAGGCAAGAAAAATCATAAAGACTGTCCCCATCCAATCACTGCAAGGAACTTGCAGGGACATTGCCTCCCTGACCTTTGTAATGTTTTCTTGGGAATCTTTCTTGCAAAGTGAATCCTGACTCTCTGCCTACTGAGATGTAGAAAGAAGCCTTAGGAAGGAGATTAAAAAAGTCTGACCAGCCCATTTGCATACTTTATATGGAGATCTCTTGGCAAGCCAGCAATGAGCTGTTGTATCCACAGGTATCAGCATGACCCCAGCAAACTGAGGTTTCCTTCTCAAGCTCAGGCAAAACAGATTATTTCCTAGATCAGTAAACTGCAAATATGAACGTGCTTTCCCTAATGGCATATCTCCTTTCCAAAGGAATCCAGCTTTGCAATTTCAAGTAGAATTTGTTGTTTACAGCATCAACTTATATTTTTGTTCTCCTTATTTTATTGCATGGTCCTTCTAAAAAGCAGCCCCTCCCTATGCCAGTACTTCAATATCAGACAAATATTAGCAAGGATTATTTATTAAATGGCAGAGTATCTCAATCCCTGCCATGCTTAGATGTGACCTCAGAAGTGTTTTTAAACATCACATATTTTCTTACTAGGAACTGTGCTTCTCCTGGGCACTGTATCCAAACTCTTAAGCCATGGGAGGCCCAGTCTGATTAATAAGGGAGGTCTGTTGGTTGGGCCAGTGGAAATTCTCCATTCTGAGTCAGACCTGTGCTTTAATCCCTTACAGGGAGAAAAAAAAGAGCAAGCAAACCAGAATTTGGGATGGTATGATATTATCAGTGATACCTGTCTACTGCTTCTCTGCCAAAGTGTTGAGGACTCACACGCTTGGGACACAGGAGGGAGAAGCCCAAACAAACAGCAGGGATCTGCTGGGGAAAGGGTTGGCATTAATCCTCCACTTCAAAGCTGTAGCTCCAGTATCTAATCCAACCTGGGGATGATTCATCATAGGATATTGAGGAGATTGGCCATTGGTGGTGCAACAGAAGCTGAAAATGCTGTGAATGGTGTGTTTAGTAGTGGTAGATGATTTGCTGTACCTCAGAGACTAAGGGTTTCCTCTGTGGTAAATCTGAAAGAAACCTGTACACCTCTTAACAAGTAAAATAATAGATAATAATGACAGAAAATAATTAATGTTAAATGAAAGGGAAGAATAAAGAAAAGGAGACAGTGTTTTGGCTGGCTAAGGATCACTGAACCCCTCAGGGACACTTCTGTGGCACACCATAGTGAGAGGTGGGAGGTCTGGGTCCTTTCCTGAACTCTGCCATGAATTCCTTTTATACTTTTGGTTCCATTATTTAATTTTATCAAATTTCAGTTTTCCTTTAATTCATGGTACAGAAAAATGGCACTTGGGAATACCTAGGAGGTAACAGCAGGACATTGAGGATTGTTGGGTAGCACAAGACACCACGTCAAAGCCAGGTCCTCAGCTGGAGGTGACAACCATGATTTACACAAGCTGAGGATCTGGCTCCCCCTTTTCTAGCATGCCAACTCACATCCATCTTTATGCCAGCAACATCCAGGCCCCAACTGCAAGCATTTAATAAATATAAGGAAGTTCCTGTTTTGATCTTTTGTTATAATCAGTGCTATTACGAATGCAAACAATAACCAGAACAATTGTAGTCATCAATGGAGCTATTGGTGAAGAACACAGGGCTTTCCTGCTTAGACACAACTATGAAGAGGACTGTTTACTTAGCCAGACTTTCCTTTTATAGTTACCAACAGGAAGTGCTTGTAATGTTTGTGTAAGAAGGAGACTTCAAATTATCCCAAATCATCTCTTCAAAGGGATGTGAGAACAGAATGTATGTTTTAAAAAAAAGTCTCACCACCCTTTTTTTTTTTTGCCTTGTGAGTGAGCACATCTGGTTTTGATGGACTTGGCAACTTGTTGTCTATGTCTTTACAGCCCAGGTTTGTCACATTCTCGCCTCTAAATGCAAAAGTTTTGGATGAAAACCCACTTTTGGTGTTTGGCTTCTCCTGAGTCTCTGTAAACACTAACAGAGAGTGTAAGGCAAACTTTACCCAAACAACCTCTATTATTGAATGTCCAGACATCTGCCAGACTGAAGACTAACACGTGAGTAGGAGTGGGACTGGCTGGAGTGGGAAGAGTGAACACCCATGATAATTTAGGTTTATCAGGAGAAGGTTCTTCACCCAGAGGGTGGCTGGGCATTGAACAGGCTCTGCAGGGAAGTGGATGCAGCACCAGCCCTGACAGAGCTCAAGAAGTGTTTGGAGAATGCTCTCAGACCTGTGGTGGGATTCTAGGTGGGGTCCTGTGAGGAATCAGAAGTTGGACTCGATGATCCTCGTGGATCTCTTTCAACTCTGGATATTCTAGGATTCTATGAAGAACATGGGACCACCACAGTTTTGGTCAGCTACAGGAGAGGAGTACAGGAACTCACTGGGTTGTTAACAGACTGACCAGGATGTCTCTTTATAAACAATACGAGACTGTTGTAGTCAACAACAATTAGTGCTTAGCTTTATATCAGTTCTGTTTCTTTTTGCAGAGAATTATACAATGAATAAATCACAATTCAAAAACTCTCTCAGCTTACACCTCAGTAAATCAATGATGCCCTCAGATCAAATGTCAGACTTCAGTCAATGGGTTTTTTGTCATTTAAATCTTCAAATTCACCTGTTCATGCCCATTAATACATGGTTGGTTGAGTGAGATATATTGCAACCTAGAGAATGGAAACTTTTATGAGCACTAGAGCTGGACCCTGTAGCTGATCTCACACAGGTAAGAAAGGACTGGTCCACACATGCAACTGTCCCCTTGTTATATGGTACCATTCATAAACCAATTTAATATGTGATTCCCATTAGGAGTAGGAACTATTTAATCCCCATTTTACACAGGGGGAAAAGGAGACTGAGAGAAAGATTAGGGGACTTGCTCAAGGTCACACAGGAAACCTGTGGTAGAACGAGGATATGAACATAGATTTCCTGAGCCTCCATTTGCTGCATTAACCGCAAGCTCTTCCTTCCTCCCTTGTTTGGGAGAAATGACAAGGTTTCTTTATCATGAGAGGTGCTCTGCAGGGACTCAGCCTCAAGGTTCCTCATTTTATGTGGAGAAGATGCTCTAGACAAGAGACATCCTTGCTCTGAAGAGCATCCCTGCAAAGTGTTTGTGTGTTTGTACCAGAGGAAACCAGTCCCCCATACAGGTACCTTCTCCTTGGCACAGGGTTTTGATGGTGCAGGGAGGCTGCACTGGAGTTCCAGGAATATGAAGTTTGGTCATTGTGGGCATTTCTGTGAAAACCACAGGCATGGGAGGTGTTTTTTACCTTTTCTCCCACATGTGGATATCTACATTGTGGAGCTCAGCTGATCAGGTCACCTGATGGTCAGTTCAGGCAAGGTTATGGGATGATTTGGGGAGTTAGATAAACCCCATGAGGTGAAGCTTCCTTTGTCTCTGTTGGACCTAAATGCAGGCTGTGGGACATGGAAAAGAAATCTTCAAAGTTCATAGAAAAATTCTCTCCCAGGTGTCAGTGGAAAACATGCAGCATGGGCAACCCCTTCAGCATGGGCAACCCCTTCAGCATGGGCAGCAGGGACTAGAACAAGGCTGACCTTGTGTGTCAGTGGGTAGGAATGTCAGTCCAGCACAAAACCCTTCTCATCCATCAGAGACATGCTGGGGAAAAACAGCCCAGAGGCATCATACCACAAGGTATACAGAATTTTGTGAGACCAAAATTTCCTTTGGGCGATGTTGCTTTCTCACTTTCCAAAGGAGAGATTATTTTCCCCTGGAATTCACTGCCACTGCTGTATAGGACAATGAGGAGAGTTAAGGAGCAGCTTGAATTTCTTCTCTCTGCTTGTGCAACCAAACCACCATTCACAAGAGGGACTTTTCAAATCATGCACATATAATACAAAAGGAATTATGTTGTCAGTGGCATCACCTTTGATAACAAAGGACAATACAGTAATAATACAGTATTTTCTCTTGCAGGTTGCATGAAAAGGACACTCCCAAGTAAGTTCTTGTGGTTATTTTTTGTGGCAAGCTACTGCTCTCCTATCATGTTGCCCTGACATCAACACAGGGATCAGAGAGAGCCCACACATCTTTTATTCTCAGGCATGTTGGTAACTGGCACCATCTCACCTCTGAACTCACCTTGGTGAGGACCCAGCTGCTCTTCTTGGACTATTTTTGTGCTGAGCACAGGATCTATCTGCTCGTGGGGAAAACAGAAACTTCCCCATCACACCACAACATCATCACTCCCTATCTATCCCTGTGCTAAACAAAAGGGAGGGCATTTGGTAACCATCCACAGGGATATTCCTGCAGGAGAAACATTGCCTGAAGAAGGCTGCAGTTCCCCAGCAAGGCTTGGTGTGAGATGCTATCACTGAGCACAACCCCAGGCTCCAGTGGCAGAAGGAGGCCAACAGGGATAGGATAAAAGCTGGCCTGAAAGAGCTGCTGCCTTTCTACCCTGATCTGCCATGGCTCTGCTCTGGGAAAGGTGTTTTTATCTGGAATATTGGGACTAGTTTTTCTGCTTGGTTTAATGACAGCATCCTGAAATGTTCTCACCAGCTTAACATCGGCTAAGAAAGAACAGGACAGATTGTTGATGGTAGTTAAATTCATTTAGAGGATGAGAAGAATATCAGACATTCTGTTAAAAAATTAATCTCAAGGTCTTTGGCAGCAGATTGATCAATATTTCAGTGTTTTCCATATAGTTACCTGTCTCTCAAAGGCGCACTCCATTGTTATAATTTTTATTAAGCTAACAAAGATGAACCTAGATAGAAGGAAAAAAATATTTTTGAAAGTGCATCCTTCTCCAGCCAGGTATTTGTCTCCCTTCAGTCCAATGTAGTCTTATTTCTCTCTCTCTATTTCTTTTTCTTTTGTATAATTTCAACTATTCTTTTTTTTCTCTCAGATCGCCATTTAAATTATTTCTTAAGAATTTGCATGTGTTTTAGATCTTATTTAACTTGGAAGTTTATGACAAATTGATATACTTCAGGTCAAATCCTTATGATTTGGGACTCTTAAAAGTGAGTACATAGAACTAAATAGACTGCTAAAAATTATAATGAAAAATTGTGATAGCTTTCCTCCTTTGTTATTCACAATATCACACTGAGTTCCATCTCAGTTCTTTCACTCCAGCTAAATATTGATGTCTTCAATGGGACGTCCCTGTGGATTTCAATGTTATTAAGATGTGTATGCATAGTAGACTTATCTCATTCTTATCAACAACAAATTTTCAGAGAGCTGCCAATGTGTCAAAACTCTTGCTGAGCACCCAAAGTTTATTGCATCTCCTTATAGCTGTTTATGTAAATTCCCACAAACTCACATGCACTGAAAACACAACAGAAATCATCTGAAACTACTGTGTTCCTCCTCTTCCTCAAAACCTTTGACAGCAAGTCAGATTCTGCCTTTTGAAAGGGACAGCTATTTTTATTCCTGCTGCAAAAGGTTTCCCAAATTCCTCATGCATTGTTATGTCTCTCAAATGCATTACATCACACGACTCTCCTGAAAGGTGTCCAAACTCTGCATTAAAGCGCTTGTGGGAAAAGTTGAAAAAATAAATGGTTTATGTTAAATGGTGTTTTGTAAAGGGAATGAAATGCATTGCACTGATATGGAAAGGTAGTGTAGTAATGAATGCTTTGAGTTTGAATTAAGTGTCATGCTCTCCCTCATTAAACTCCATTCTGAAGTTATGCAGACTTACGTGTATCTTCCCCCTCTTTCCTCCTTTTGCTCTGAGTGTAACAGAAGGGTGGTGAAGTATGAACTCTCTGAATACCATGCCATGAAAAATGTAACCAAAGCAGGTGGGTTTACTTTAAATTAGGAGAGAATCTGATCTGCCCATATTTCAAATACCAGCTTGGAAAACTCTGGCAAACAGCAGCCCCAGCCTGTTCCTCACAGCTTGGTGTGACCAGCAATATATGTCTCAGAAAGCCATTTCTGTTCCAGCTCAGGCTGAGGGCAAGAACAGTGTTTAATGTTTCCCACAGCACATTCTTGCTGAGTGTGGTGGAATTTGGCCAGTAGCTTTTGGAGGCTATTGATATTAAAGGTCTTTATAATGAGACTTTTGTTCTAAAACGGTTTATCCACACTGTGCTGTTATGGTGTTCCCATGGGTCCCACAAAGCCAAATATTCTGACTGGTGTGGCCTTGGGATACTCTGAGGACACCATGGGATATGGCCTTGCTTGAATGAAGGGAAATTTAGGGCCACTGGCCTTCCTAACATCCTCCAGGATCTCTTAATGTGATTTTCTGGACAACTCCAAACCTGGAACGCTACCTGCCTGAAGCATCCAAACTCTTTAAAAACATATCCCACAAAACCATGTGTAGCTCTCTCAGCACTCCACAGTTCCCTACATTTCAAAAGTTTGGAGATGTACCCAAGTTTTCCCCAGAACCAGCCAAGTCCAGAAGAGCATGGAATGACTGCATATCACATCCCAACCAAACAGATGACAAAAGCACTCTGCTGACCTTCCTTGGGCCAACTCCAACAGCAGATTCCCAGAGATCTCATCCTGGAGTGGGATAATAATGCAAGCATTGCAAGCACCTGCTGAGCAGGGATGGTGGCTGAGGGGAGGCTTATGAGCCCCAAAGAGGATTTTGGTTCACTATTTATAGTTTAGTGTTCTCTTAAAGGGATGCATTGTCTGGCTTGGAGAAAGAAAGCAACATGGCATTTCACGAGGGGTTCTGTGCTGGCAGTGTGATTCACACGTTCAGGGGATCTCTCAGGGGATTGTCTCTTTGCTCTGTCCATTTTCATGGTTTGACAAGTTTTTGGCTGAATTCAGGCACCTCATTGCTCAGGCTGGGAAATTCTGATGAAGATGGCTTGTTGAGAAAGTTTTTTTTTCCCTGAAGGTACCTGTGTCCCACCAGATAGTTGGATGGCCAGCATAAGTGAGACGCATAACAAAAGGGTCAAGGGAAATTAATCCCACTTATCTACCCTGCTTATGATTGTCTAGGAATTGAAAGTAAGCAGGGATCATAAAATGGAAGGTACCATTTAAAGCTTGTACTATTACAGGTTCATAAATGTGCTTTATTAGTTGCTTATACTAATTTCTTTGCTTATTTGTGGATAAATATTAATAAAAATTTTGGAAGCTGCAAAACTGCACTCACAAAATCCAAATTTCCCTGTAGCCTATTTAATCTTAAACAGTGGCTTCAAAGGAATATTTTTGTATCCTAAAATAGTTGTCCCTCATTGCCTTCTAGACGTCCTTGCATCTTTGCCATGACAATAGAGGGAATGTTGACAATTATCTTGCATTGGATGCCTGAAACCTAAACATCTGAAGATATACTCTTATTTCATCCTTATTTAAGTACCACAAGTTTGAAGAAGGAAATCTAAGCTCTTACAAACACTGCTTGTTGGAAACCTTCCCCCCAGTCTGGCCTTTAGACTGTTACCCTGCCTGGTTTCCACTACATCTCTGGATGCTTTAGTTTTCCCCAAAACACCTTTTTAATAGAGCTCCTTCACTTGTTCCTCTCACCACTACAAGCCCTTCCTTGCCTCATCCCTTCTTCTGGAGTAGTTCAAGTTTATCTGTACTTCTAAGGCTCCAGCAAATACTGCCCACAAAGATTTTTTTCCTCATCTTTGTTTTGTGTTCCCTCAAGAATTTTTAGCTTGGTGCTGCACTGTACTGCATGGATTGGATCCTCCTTTAAATACCACTGGTGCTGTTCATAAAAAGATCAGTCTGAGGATGAGGACAACTGCATTGCAGTCTCAGCAGCCTCCTCCCATTCCTGGGCCATGATGACCTGGTTGTCCTCAAGAGAATGACAGACTGAATTTTATAAAACATCAGAATAATGTTGCAAAGGCCCAGATAACAATTTTTCAAACTGTGTGGCTGTGCTTGTCAGCAATGAGTGATACACCAAATACAATGGAAGTTATGTAAAGATGCTGGAGATTTCAGCTTTCCTACACCTTCAGTTCAGGCATTCAGAGGCAACTATCACAGCAGAAATTGGAAAAGACTGAAAAGAAGAAACTGGAAAAGTAATACTGGAAAAGACTGAGCATTGTTTGCAGAAACTCAAATGATTTAGTTTTGCTCTGTTTCTATATTTAAGATTATTTGCCATTCCAGAGCTGTTTCCCAACATAGCAACTGAGAGCCCATGTGGCACCTGGGAAGGTCCAAAAGATGGACATTTTAAAAAAAGCCAAACAACAGTTTCCTTTTATTTTCTCTTGTAAATGCTTTTGCAGTTTGCTAAAACAACAAAGCAAGACATTTCATATATTCTGTTCCTTAACTGAATGATAGACCAGAGCCTCAGCTGGTGTGATTCTGTATCCTGCCCTTGCAATCAACTTAGTGCCATAGGAAATTCACTTCCAAAGCCCAATTGTTCATGATGAACACAGAAACTTTTCATGTAGTTCCTCCCAAGCCTTCTCCCACTGCTGTTGATGTTATCCCACCACTAGAGATCCTTCTGCCCAGGAGCCTTCCAGAGCCCAGCCAGGGAGTTCAATATGACTGGGAACAACTTTGCTGCCCAGGTATCATCAAAAAATTTCTGCCATGCCAGGATCAGGCCAGTATTTGATTTGAAAACCCACTTGACAGGCACACAAATGATATATTTTTTTTCCACTGGCTTATAGTGGCTTCGTGATAACCCAGCTGAGACAAGTATATCTATTTTTAAGACTTAACTCGCTTTTAAAGGAAGTTAACATGGTTACCTGGGACAACATGCAAATTTTTCAATCATTATCTTGTTCATGAATGTACACATTTCCTTTAAGAGGATATATGCCTAAACCACAGTGCATGGATATGAGTCAATAAAGGAAGCAATTCTTATAAGGTTGTGTGCATCTACACAGATTCTTAAAAACAGACAGAATTGCAGCAGAATTGCATGGCAAGTTATTGTCATCTGAAAACATGAGCTGCTATAAAATGCTGGTCTGTAATGTTGGATCAGTCAGGACAGTAAAGAAAGCCTAAATGAACTGTGTCAGGACTTCAATTTATAGATTCATAGAATTATTTCACTTGGAAAAGAACTCCAAGGTCATTGAGTCCAACCATTAACCCAGAACTGCCAGGTACCCAATCCTAAATCATGTCCCTAAGCACCCCATCTGCACATTTTGTGACCAATTCTAGGCATGGTGATTCTACCACATCCCTGGGCATCCTCTTCCAATGCTTGACCACCCTTTCAGGGGAGAAAATTTTCCTACTACCCAATCTGAACCTCCATGTATCTATACAAATATTACCCAATTTGCAATGTTTAAGTAAAAATAAAAATAGAATCAGTCAACCTTATTTTTAAGATCTCGAGTTTCAAACCAAAGTCAAAGGTTTGTTTGGCTCTTTGAACACCTGTGTAATAGTAAGAAAGGGAGGGAGGGGGGTGAGGAAAACCTCACAATTTTTTTTCTCTCCTGTTTTTTTGCAACTCTGTATTTTTCTGTAGGTCTTCAGGCTGCTTGAGTGTCACAGGGTTTTTTTAACACCATGCAGTCTGGCAGACAACTTAAGGAAAATGCACATTTTGGCATCAAAACAGAATTCCTAGGTTACTTAAAAAGTTGTGTGATGGCTGATTTTTGCCCTGTGTCAGCATTGTGTGATGCACTGGCCTCATATATATTTTATACCATATATATTTTTATATATCATATGCATGTGAAATGGAGAAATTAAGAAAATAACAAAATGAAAAAAAATTGGAAAAAAAAATTACTTGAAGTCTCAAATAATGCCCCCAAAGGCATTTTCTGCAGGCTGATGCAGGGCAGGGCAATCTGAGCTACTCTTGGGTACAGTGAGCAAAAAGCAGAGCAGCTGCACTGTGTTTTACCCCTTTGAAACCTCTGACAGGAAACAGCCCTGACATGGGGCCAGGAACTGTCCCTCAAATGCTGGAAGGCTCTCAGCATTCTCAGCACTTAGCATTTTGCAGGAGAAACCTACAACTCTTCTGGTGCCCAGCTTACAGAGAGTCCACGCTGCTGCAGCCTCTGCAGCTCCAGTTTTTCCTGGGTCAGCTTCCCCAGTGGTGCCCAGGGGAGGTGGCCACAGCTTCTGCTCAGCTTCCCCATTTCCCAGGGTGGGCTTCCAGCTCAGCCAGAAAAGCAGCTCAGCCCTAGGACAGCCTTCCTCCTGATATATTTTGAGAACTTTTAAAGTAGTGCAGCAGAAGGAGCACAGGAACCCATTTGCCACTCACAGCAACAATATTATATTAATAATACCAAGTCACTGCCCACAGACAGGAAAACACATCACAGCACACATCAGGCAAGATATGAAACTCAGGACAGCAAAGTGAGTTTATAAGCATCCCAAAGGTCAATATAAGTCTTGCTGAAGGTAGATTTTACATGAACATTAACCTTGCTGCATGCAAACACGTGTACAGATACCCCTACATGCACAGTACATGTACAAAACCCCTTCTCAAATTTTATTTTACCTTTTTGTTCTTATTTTTTGATACACATGTTGTGGAAAATGTGTGCTTCTGTGGGTCTGGTGGCAGGCAAATGTCTATGTGGGTGATGATGAAAAAAAAAAAGAAAAAAAAAAAAAAGGAGAAGGTGTAAGGCATATATTCAGAGAGCCAGAAAGTCACACACAGGCTTCTATTTATAGCACCTTGGTGGTGAAATAGAGAAAACAAACGGCAGCTTCTATCTGCAGCTCCTAACTGAAGCCTGACGAGAGCAATGACAGCATTTGGGGTCTCTTTGTAGTTATAACTGACAACAAAAAGTGATGAGTTAGCTGTTTCCTTTGAGACCCTCCTGTGCAGGTGAAGGAGCAAACCATGAGCTGATGCTGCCTCTGTGCCTGGAAATGCTCCAAGCACCCCAGGGAGCCCAGGTCAGAAAGCAGAAATAGCCAATTTTCTCTGAGCAGCATGGCTAGCTGTGTCTCCCAACCTCTCTTTCCAGACCAGGTGAAGAATTCATGGTCCAGGTGCAGTGTGGACATTTTAATTTCTTTCTAGTTGCACCTGTTGGAAAGGGAAAAAAATTGAAGATACAGGGTTCTAGTTACAGAGCTGAGGTCTGAGGTCATGGTTCAAACCCACTGGTGATTTCTTATGCCAATAATAGAATGACAGCAGTTCTGCTCTTGCTTTTTGGTTCAGTCGAGTCTTCTAAAATGAGATTAACTAGATATGTTCTTACTGATATGATCCCATTTCTGCATAGTATAAATGGGTTGGCTTATGTGGAGAGTACAGTGAGCCTGGGAACTTGGTGGTGAGGTGTTGAACATGCAGTTTTCAGATGCTCTGCTTAAATTGGGGTAGTGACTTTGAGAGTAAGTTTAGTTTAGATATTAGGAAGGAATTCTCTATTGCAAGAGGCCCTGGCACAGCTTGCCCAGAGAAGCTGTGGCTGCCCCATCCCTGGAAGTGTCCAAGGCCAGTTTGGACAGAGCTTGGAGCAACCCAGGATAGTGTAAGGTGTCCCTGCACATGGCAGAGGGTTGGAACTTGATGATCTTTAATGTCCCTTCCAACCCAGCCCATTCTGTGATTCTCTGATTTATTTTTTCTACTTTATTATTTTTTTCTCATTTCTTTCTTGAAGGCAGTAGTTCAAATATTTTCCTGCTGGAAGCTGAAATATTCAGCAGGTGAGGATCCTTATCACCCATCTCTTTGCCCATGAAGGCTGCTCTTTGCAGCCCCCAGTGCTGGCCACTGCTCTGACTTTTACCCTGGTGTAGGACCCTGTCTCCTCCTCAGGTGTCCATTTCATGACACCTCCAAATCACACCACTTGTGTGCAAATCATGGATTGCTCCATTAGGAGGTGGGAACCATCAATTTTCTGTTTGTTTGGATGGTGGAAGTGGGTTTGGCACATGGAAAATTACTGGGCTGGGAGCAGAATATCCAGTTTCTGCCTTAGGTCCAGACCAGTAATGGTAAAAAAGCTATCTTAAAGTAAAAGCCTTTTTTCAAAATTTTTTTCTTTAGTTTTATAAACAAACAATGTAAACAGATTCATTTTGTGAACTGGTATTTGTTTCAGTGTACAACTTTCTCAGAAGAAAAAAATCTTGAATTATTAAAGAGCTGCAATAGTCCATTTTCATGTTTTAAAATTAAATATATTGACATTTTTCTTTAAGAGGCAGTTTTGATTTTCAGTTGGAGTCAATGTAGTTTAAAAAAATAGCCCCTAAAAGATTAATTAAAAATATACACATGGATTCATTTTGAAAGAAATCAATATTTTATGAATTAATCTTTGAATTCTCTTGACTCACCAAAAATTTTACTATTTTCTTTTGGAGTTGATCTGAACTTTTACCAAACTCTGCATCCTAAAAGAGGAAGTGAACTAATAAATTAGATATTTTCACAGCCCCACAATAATATCAAGTAGTAAGTTTTGCCTATTCCTATCTCATCTAGAATCACTGGTGAAGAAATTAATTTTAACTTGTTTTTCATTCTATCGTTTCTTTGTTTCATTCATTCAATATTAAAAGTGCTTTGGTTGAACAAACTGGTCATGTGGTGCACTCTGTTCCTTGACTGAAGCAGAGCATATCTCTTGGAGATGATCAGCATTGAAGACTTCAGATATCACTCTAACTCTATTTTAAGAAACACGTGTGTTATGTGAATTTTCCCATGTTTAATATCATTGCTGAGTTTAGACCCATGTGTTTCATTTTGGGGTAATGTCTCATTGACAGCACTGAATTGACAAACTCTTTTCTCAGACTTGGATCTGGCCTCCTGGTGCAAGTGATTTCAAAGACATTCAATTTGAAGAAATTCTTGCATTTTTGTTGATGAATCTTAGCATTCACTTGAATTTTCGTAATTTCTGCTTTGTTAATAAACTACTTTTCTAGATACTGATGGAGAGAGATCCCAGGGAGGGACAAATGCTGATAAGATGGTTTTCTTCAAATCATAGAATGATGAAAGTTAGAAAACACCTCTAAGAATACAGAGACCAGCCATTGACCCAGTACTGCCAAGTTCAGCACTAAAACTTGTCCCTAAGCACCACAGCCACAGGTTTTCTGAATATTTCCAAAGTTGGTGACTCCACCACTTCCTCAGGTACTTTGTTCCAATGTTTGACCAGCTTTCCAATGAAATTTTTTTCCTAATATCCAGTCTAAAGATCCCTAGCTTGAGGCCATTTAGTGTTGTCCTATTGCTCATTACCCAGAAGACCCCACCTATCCCTGCCTTTCAAGCAATAATTGAAAGGAATCATTTTGTGGTAAAATTTTAGTTTAATCTTGGCCACTGTTCATTCTGTCTTCATTATGTTGCTTTTGTGGTAAAAACAAAATAAAAAAAACAACCCCCAAACCTCAGAACTTTAAAAGTATAGGTCCTACACAAATCTCAGCAGTCAAAATACACTTTGTTATAGAGGAAACCAGCAAGACCTTTGCAAAATAAAGGTGGAATGTTTTGCTCAGTCCCACTTTGCTCATGTCCCTAGACAAAAGTCAATGTTAAAAGCTCGGCTTTGTAATCAGCTGCAGGTCAATGGGGACATGCAAGGTAATCCCTAATCAAAATTGATAGGTAATCCCACATCAAACCACCACTCTGGGAGTGGTTGGGACACACAAGGACAATGATTTGCACTGTGCCTCGGTTGCCCAACCAACTTCTTGGGTAATTTGCTCCACTGCAATGCCAGGAGAAGCCTTGCTCAAGGTCCTGCCTGTGATGAGAAATTGTCCTTGCCCCAGAGAGCTTCCAGCTGTAGGGGCAAAGGCAACAAGTAGGGAAACAGTAGGAAAAATATAGCCCAGGGTCATAAAACAGGCCAGTGCTAGAAAACCACATTTCTCTCTCTTACTGTGCCCATGCTGTTGTGGAAATAGACATGGTGAAGACATGTTTAGTCCTGGGGTTTTTAGTCTCATTTCTGTATTTGTTAGTTTAGTACAGTTATGTAGATTTAGAGCAGGAGCCATGTAACTGTTGGTTCTCAGCCCAAGTTAAAGCACGTGTCCTTGATTTTAAATGTGGTTTAGGAAGATATGTTAAAGCACAGCTTCAGTTTGCTAATGAGAGCAGCAATATAAGCAATATGAGTCCTTCAGTATTTGCTCCAAGGCAAACTCATGGTGTGGTGGAGTTTAGGGATGAAGGACTGACCTCAGCAAATCCACCCCAGTAAAAAAAATCCCATTCTTTTCATTATAGTTTTATGTCAGGTTAGCTCAGGCAGCTTTGAGTTGGCAACTCCATTATTCTGAGGTTAAGGAAAAAGCCCCCAATGCAGCTTTTTCAGAAGACAATCCCTGATTCTAGTCTTAGCTCAAGGACTCACCTTCCTTGGAACTCTTGGTGGATCAGCATTGCAAATTAGTTAAATATATTACAACAATAATTGTGGGCATTCCTTCAGAGCCTACCCAGCTCTCTCTTTTTAAACTAACTTAACCTTTGGTGTAAATGAGAAAAAGATTATCCAATGTGTTGGGGGAGAGGGGAGAGCAGCAGCTCCTGAAGCAAACTGTCAATAATGAGAAGCACATTTTCTAGAGCTCCCCGTGCACAGGGCTCTGTGAACTGTCTCAAAACAGGAGCAAGGAGGTTTCATCAAAAAAAGCAGCTCCTCTACAGTCTTCAGGTGCAGCAGTTGGACTTTTTTTTTTTTTTTTTCCAATACAAAGAGCCACCCTTTACCCAAACTCCCATCTTGTACTAGATTGAACCAAACCTGAGCAAAATCTGGGGCTGGTAAAGCTCCAGCCGAATGCAGGAGGTTATGCTCAAAAGCAGGAAGCTGTGGCAAAGCTCAAAAGCTGAAAAAGCTGCTGGAGCTAGTATATTGTGGTCATGGGGATAGGCAGCAGCCTCTGAGTAGTGATGGGAAGACTCAAAAGCACCTTCAAAACAGGCTTGAGAAATACTGCTGATCTTTGCTCTTTGGTGGGGCTTTTGCTCTCAGGGTTACACTTGAAGCTTTATAACATCTCCGTCGCCGGAGGGGAGCGGATGGTTTATCCCTGAGCCCTGCACAAACCTCGCTCTCTGCCTGTGAGCTGAGATGCAGGGGTGGAAAGGCTTTGAAGGTGAAAGGGATGCGTGGGATTGGGCTCATCTGGCAGCATTTGTGACGGCAGCTGAGGCCCAGCAGGTCGTAAACACTCGCTGGTGAGGAGCTGCTGCCTTCCCCACCTCTTCCCGCGGCAGCGCGAGGAGCCAGACGTGCGCTCGTGGATTGACTAATCCTTTCGTGGGGCAGAAAAAAAGGTACTGGCTGTGAAGCCAATAAAATAATAATAAAAAAAACCCACAACACCAGGTGGTCAAGACATTATGGAGGGCCATTGTTCTAGGAGATTGTTTCATTCATTAATATGGACTGAGATGATGAGAACAAGATGCGTGATATTGACCTGTGGGGTAGGGAGCAAGGAGATGGAATGGGTGAGGTAAGGTCTCCCTTTCCTTCTCTGGACACCCTTGGGAGGGGCAGGAGTGGCTGTGTTTCAGAACTGAAAAAAACAGTGCAAGAGGACATAAAGGGAGGACTTCCACCAGTTTCTCAGGGGTGAGGTAGCTGCTTCCTTATAATGTCACACAGTTCATTAGGGAACTGCAGGCAGGACACGTGGAGGGAGGGATATGCTCCTGTCTCTATAATTGGAGCTGTTCTCTCTACTCCTCTAAATGCCCGTAGGTGCCTGCCCTTGCAGCTGTATTGGTTTGGGCTGTGTCCTGGGAGGCTGTTTCATGTGTTTCTCAGTGCCTGGAGGGGCCAGAAGGAACCACCTGTGCCTGATGGAGACACGTGTTTTCTGTGGTCCTGGAGGGTCAGAAAATGCACAAACATCCAAAGGCACCAGTTTCCCAGCTGTCTGTTTTGACTTCTGGACTCTGGACACACAAACAGGAATTACTGGTAACCTGCATGTTGGTTTCATGTGTTTTGTAGCTTTTCAGCAGTGCCCTGCTCTCAGATGGAGAAAAATGTGAGCATGTGTCAAGTAGGTTGGTGGAGGTGTCAAAACTCACTCTCAGGTCATACTCAGTGCTTGCCCATCCAGTTGGACAATAAACCCTGACTTGTCTAAACACAAATGCATAAAAGAAGGATGTGCTTGAAGGACAGAGAGAGGTAAGTGCTCAGACAAGTGAGGAAAGTTGAGCAGGATGGGACTGGATCAAACAAGCTACCTCAAAGTTCTGCAGAAGGTGGTGCTTTGCTTGTGTTTTGCATCCTAGTGTGAGCCCAAGGCAGCTTGGATGAAGAAAGTGAAAGTAGGGATGGATGTCAGCATCAGCTTCAAGCTGGCACCTTTCTGGGAAGCTGAGTTCTTTGTGCCAAATTTGCAGCCAGTGAAGTGACCAAGGAGATTGCTGTGGTGTGGGTGGGGTCATCAAGCCAGCTCTCACATCCCAAAAAATGTAGCTTTTCATCTGCTGCACAGAGTGCAAAACACACCATCTAGTCCAAAATATCTTCCATGCTGTACAGGGATCCCACTCAGGGATCACATAGCACCATTCTCAGATGGTGAGTGGAGGGGGCAAGTGAAGAGCAAAAATTATTCTTTTTCCTAGAGAGTATGCTCTGTATCCTGCCCTAGAAATAGAATTAGAAAGAAAATGAAAATAATTTATGTTGGACTGAGCTGTGGTTTGGAAAGAGAAAAGGAGAAAAGAAACAAAACAAAAACACTGGCCCATAAAGAAGAGAAAACAGGAAAGGAAAAGAACAAAACATCCTGTACACAGCAGCCAGTCAGTCGAGGAGGGAGGGTTTGTGTCATCTGCATTCCTCTGCTGAAGTGGGCATGGACAGTCTGGATCCTGTCTGCATTACTCAACCTTTCCTTACCTTTCTGCTCACCTGATTTTGTGATTTCTCCTGTTGAATCCTGAGCTCAGTCAGAAGAATCAAAGGTGTTTTCAGACCTTTCCTCCTCTCCAGATGCCAATTCACGAGAGCAGCGTGGCATCTGCAGTCTGTACCACCCCCAGGTCCTCTTCTGGGATGAGTGTTATGGATCCCAGATCCCCATTGAGCACTGACAGATGTAAGCTCACCTTCCCCTGCTCCAAGGTGAGGGGTCAGGCTCTGTCTTGCAATCAGCACTATTGTGAATGAGCTGACAAAATATACAGCCTGAACTGGAGCCTGGTCTCTGAGCCTGGGCTGAATAATTTGGGTATTTCTGCACCTGTATGAAAATGCCTCTTTCTCTTCAGCTCCACAGCTAACCCGAGACTGAAACCAGTACAGAGATCTTGATGTCTCAGCTCAAGGAGCAGCCAGTTTGCAGGTTAGGGTGGCTAAGGTGGTTTGAACAGAGAGGCTGAGACCTGTGCTGTTTGTGCTGTTTATTCTGAGGTGAGGAGGGACAATAATGAATTGGGTTTTGTTGTTTTTTTTTTTTTTTAATTACAGAATCCTTTGGGAGGCTTGAAAATGTGAACAGCAGTTTAGAAGGGTGAGAACTTCTCCTTTAAGGGACCATTTTCTAAGCACACTTAAGCACTAATCAGGTGCCCCTCTCCTGGTCATCATTTGCATGGTATTGCTGAAGTGGTTGTGATTTCCCCCAAACTCCATAAAAGTCTCTTCTTAATCAGTCCCAGAGTCACTGCCTCCTTCTCCAAGCAGGCTGCACTCACAAATCTATCACTGAGCTGCTGGAGCCAATCATGTCTCCTGCCTCCCCTTCTGGAGAGGGCAAAATGAGCTTTTTAAATAGGGGCAGAACATTCCCAGTGAGTGGTGGATATGGTTTTGTAGCTCAGAAGTTGGGCACACTTCTGCCCCACCAGTGGCAGAAAGGGAGGATGGGCTCCTCATGTGTCAGCAAGAGGCAAAACCTGAATGAATTCCCCAAAAGGTGACACCCAGAGCATGGTCCTTGAGGCTAAGCTGCACTGGCAGCTTCTCCTTAGACCACTCCACAATTAATGCAACCTATGATCACTGATGGTATTTTCAGCTGCACCCTTGCATTTTGTCTTGGTTTTCCCTCTAAAAGTATTCCAGAAAGCTTTTTTTTCCCATCTGCTTTTCTTGTTGAAATTCTCTCTAATGGAAGCTTAGAAGAAACATGTTTGTTAAAGAACAGGGCCATCTTCCCTGTCTCCCCAAATCCCTGAAATTGGGGAAATAAATATTTAACAATGATGTATGAGTTATTTAGGTGCTTTAAGAGGCACTGCCTTCATACAACATCACTTTCTGGAATTCCCTACTACCCCTTGTTTTCTCATTTCCACCCCCTGCCATCCCATACCTTTTCTTTTCCAGCCTGTTTACTTTAGAGTGCAAAGCTACTTAGAACTATTTATTTTTGGATCAGCTACTGATTCACTTAGTGACTAACTTATTTCATCACTCGATGCCTCACTTTACCTATACATTAAGAAGGATTAATAGTACCTGCTTTTCAGGGCTGTTAGCAGTCTAAATTAATTCATGCTTATAATGTTTATAAAGAGATTTGAGATCCTTGGTTACTTGAGGCTAGGGAGCTGCAAAGCATCTTATTTTTACTTAATAGTGAGGGGGTTTTGTGTAACTTTACATTATAAAAGTACAAGAAACCTTGCAATTAGTTGGAGAGCCTTTTGTTCCTAGGGCTTAATTTATATTCCAGTTCAGATAGAAGCATTTTGTCTGCATATTTCTTTCCCTGATGTTTTAATGAGAGTTAATATCCTTATCTCCCTTTCTGAGAAATGCTGCATGGTGCAAAATGGGGCAATAAACATCACAGGGTGGGTAACAGGTCTGTGCAGTATTGTCTGGAGCTCTTAAAAAAGCTAATGTGCTCTTCTGCATTTTGGTGTTATTACTGGAAAATATGCAGCCAGAAAGAAAAAATTAAACTTAATATTAGCAGTTATGATGATAATTTGCATTCACTGGAAATATTTTGTTGACATTGTGGGAGGTTGGTGTGAGTCTATCAAGAAAGGGAAAAGACTCCTGCAGAGCAGGAGGAGGCATGAGGGGAGTGTCTCTGATTGAAGCCTGAAATTAGTTTGCAATTATTTCAGATTTCCTGAGTAATCCACCAAATGATAGTGCCAGTGATCACATCTGCTACCAATCCCACCTTGCTATGCAAGTATTGCTTAAAGAAGTGATATATTTGGACTTGAATATCAGAGTGTGAACAGATCATCAGTTTGATTATGATAAAACCAGCTCCCTTGAAATTACTGGAGATTCCTTATTCTGTTGCTTCTTCTCCCATAAATGGAATTTACTGGTTACAGTGATGAACCAGTTGCTCACAGCAACTGGGCACCTCAGGACTGTCCATGAGAATGGTGGGGATTACTTCCACAGCAATATGACCACCTGAGCATCTCTCCTGATGGGAGAATTAGTGAGATTTCTGATAGTGTGAGATTACTGATGCCTCCAGCATCACAAAAACCAGAGAGGACAGAAGATAGCCCAAAACAAAGCCTCCCTTTGACAAGATCTTTATTTTCTGGATTTAGCCTGCGAGCTGTTGCCCTTTCTTCCATCTTGGCAGACTGCAATAATTACCCAGATGACATATACAGGGAGGCCACGAATTATTAACAATTAACTCAGCTCTGGAGTCACTGCCAAAGATTTGTTGGTTCGTAGAGGAAGTCAAAGTGAGTAAACCATGCTGAGTGACAATAGCTCTGCTTCCCAGCCAGACTGAACAGCTCGTAATGGAACCCAAACGTTTCCTCTTTCCAGGCTTGCTTATAAAAGAGCAGACAAGGCAAGGGCAGAAAGGACATTTAGAAGAACACAAGACTGGAAAAACAACCACTGATGTAATGTACTTTCTAAACTAAACGTAAGGCATGCACTGTTGCAGCCATTTGAATAATGATTAAAAGGAAAACCAAAACAAAGATAATTTGGTCTGCTTAGTCCTGAATACTGAAAGAAAAAGTGTGAGCAGTTCCATGGTGCGTGGCTGGGAAATATTAGCCCTGAACTTCACGTGCTCTGAATCATCTCTGGTCCTGGTAAGGAGAAAATAGCAAAAATAAGAGATTTTGTATGAGCTAGAGGGAGTAGAGATGTGCATGGGAATTGGAGCATGCCAGGCAGAGGAGCAATAGAAATATCATGGACCTCTGGTGATCATCTTGTATGGTCCTATAAGGCTTATCTGAGATATCTTTTTAGTCCAAATATTTAATGGCACAAGCTTTGGAAAGAGTGCAGAAGATGAATCAAGAGGACAACGAGCAGAGGATTAATTTACACTCCCATTTCACAGAAGTACAACTAAAGTATGAAAAGCTCAAAGCCTCTTTGCTGCCTTCTCTTCTCTCCATATCTAATCTGTTCACTGACACCACTTATGGCAGCAGGTTTTAGCAGGTGCATTGCTGTTTTCAGGATTGGGACCTGTGAGACTTGCCCAAAATTGCAGAAGATGCATAGGATGTGTTGGAATAATACCCAGATCTCTCGAGTCCCGCATCACTTTCTCAACCACAAAAGCATCCTTCCTGCCTCTGCATAAATATAGAGCTGAGAGAAGTGATTTTATGTGCACATGCACATATCCAGGGTGCCTTATAAGGAGTACAGGCACACTGAAGTGAAAATTTCATTAGAAGTCACACTAATTCATGAAGTAATTTTGTTTATATTTCTCTCGTTTCTCGTCCAGATTGCCCCCATTTTAGACATCACAACAGCACTTGCTTATGTGAAGTTTCTAACTGCTTTTTGTGGAATGAAAAAAAAATCACATGAATTTCAGCTGGAGCAAAGCCCTGGAACTTGATTTCATAATGCAAATCATTACAACTCTGGTGCATCTGGTAGAGTCACTGGTATATTTCACTGAATTTCTTTGTATCTGAAATGAATCCTTTTCCCTGGGAGGCTCCAAAATAGAAGCAATGAGGAACTGGTTCTCCTTCTGCCCTGAGCACTCAGGTCCAATATGAACAATAACAACTTTGATAAAGTTACCAAGCAGATTTTGGCTAGAGCTAACAGAGTATTAAACTGGCACACAGCTGGTCTATGCTTTCAAAGGACTTTTAGTAGGGATCCTTATGGACTTAATAGATGACAAGTTCAAAGCATACAGAAGGAAGAGATTCCTCTTTTGCAGTGAAATGTCTGGATAATAATAAGATTCCATGGATTAGATAAGGAATTGCAGAAACCTGTGAAAGAAATTATCACCTAGGTCTGTGGGTTACAAAGATGCATTTCTGGCTCAAGAACTCCCTGAGCCACAAGTTCCTGGGATGAGGGAAAGAAAACTACCTTAGTGAACTCCAAAACATTAGGGGTGGGCTTCCCAGAAACGCTCAGACTTGGGTTATCCTTCCACTAAGTTAATAAATGCTGATACCAGTGAAAAAGAAGAGATGCCTGTGGACAGGGTGTGCTGTTCCATCATATAAAAGACAGGCAATACATTTAATCTGGTTGGGAAGGCCCAGTTTTTGTTCAGTGGGGAGATACAGGCACCTGTGGAGATTGATTCATCCCATTCTAAGGCAGAAGTCCAAGATAAGTGGGGTCAATCACCCACTGTCTCACTTCATGACTTTAATAGAAATCAGAGTAAATAATTTATTTGGGATGTCTGGGGCAGGGTTCAGTTAGAGACTGGAATTTTGGAAGTCTCCATGTGAGGTAGATGCTTTTTTATTCTCTCTTAGGAAGGAATGGAGGTGTAGTAAAGACAGTCTGTGGAGCCTGTGTTTCATTTTACTCTGCTGTAAACAGATTTGGTCAGCTGCATCTTCCAGACTGCAGATTAGTGGGTGTTTAGTGCTGTCTGAGATATCCCAGTGGATCTGTCCTCACCTCCAGCAGATATCCTGGTTGCAGGTACCATGTCACCCTCTTTCAATTCAGATGCTCTTAAATGGAGCCTTGTGCTCTTTGAAATGCCCTGTGGCATTTTCCTAAAGGTTTTTGAGCATCTCTTCAGAAGGGCTTTGGCTTCTCATAGTTTGTGTCATTTCTACCACATATAAAAGTGGCTTGGGCAGCCCACAACTTGTGAAATTATTGTTGACAGTAATGTGTGAGCAACTGAACTAAGACCATAATTCACAAACAAACATCTCCACACAGACATGTAAATTTGGGTGTCTGTCTGGAGCTGAATCCAAATTTTATCTTGTAGATGACCAAACCAAGGCAAGATGGGTTCTACAAAAAAATTATTTTGAAAAATTCCACCTTAGGAGCAGGAAGCATTCAAAAGTTTTTAGGAGCACTCAGCATGTTCAATAAGGAGCTCTTCCTTTTTGTCTCTTCTCCCCAGTATTTCTTCCTCCAAAATTCTTGCTTGGAAACAGGTGTAGAGCTACTGAATGAGAGTGAAGGAAAATGACTTGTTCACAAAGGGCCCCTCAAGAATTAGTAATAAATGTCTCACGCCTACAAGTAATAGTTTCTAGTTTTAGAAACACATAAACCACAGAAGTCTTTCCTTTTTCAGAATTCAGCATTTTGTAATAGTGGAAAATAAAGTTTATTAAATTTGTAACACAATAAAAAAAGCGCCATCTGCTACTTTATACTAGCTCTCAGTACAGTAAACAGAAAGTGTCTTTTAATCACCAGTTGGCCATTAGTTTGACAGAGCCTCTTCATCACAAACCACAAGTCAGTCTTACACGTGCAAGCAATTTTGATTCTTCTCAAGGAGAAAAATATGCCCTCTCTTTCCAAATATCTCTGACAATTAGGATGGTTAAGCTCAGAGCTTCTCAGTTAGGTCACATTGACATCAATGGGCACAAATGGACGAAGCTCATTTTGCCTGCACTCTGAGCTGGCTGGATGTAGGCCAGCTCTGAACTGGAAATCATGTTAGGATGGAGCTTTGCCCAGGATAATAAGATCTGTTGAAGGCAAATGCTGAGAAGCAAGACATATTGGATATTAGGAAGGAATTCTTTACTCTGAGGGTGGTGAGGCACCAGAACAAGTTGTCCAGAGAAGCTGTGGATGCCTCATCCCTGGAAATGTTCAAGGCCAGGTTGGGTGGAGCTCTGTGCAACCTGATCTAGTGGAAGGTGTCCCTGCTTGTGACAGAGGGGCTGGAATTAGATGACTCTAAGGTCCCTAAACTGTCCTATGATACTGTGATTCTGTGTTTCTATGATTCTGTGTTTCTATGGGAATAATGTTTCACTGCAGGTCAATTTTTAATAATAGAAATAATTCAGGGACTGAAGGACGGCATGAATGATTGCACACACAGGGTCTTTTTTCCCTCTTCAAATGTTGATCTAATCAAAACAAAGGCTTGAAATGAAGAGGTCCCTTTGATGGCTGTTATGGTCTTGGGGTCACAGTTAAGTAGCAGAACAGTGATTAGGGCAGAACCTGAGTCTTCCTAAAATTGTCTGAATTGATAGCAAAGCCTGGGATGTCAAACACATGATACTGATGTGGAGTCAGCTTGAGTGAGAGTAGAATCAAACCCCATGTGAGTTATCACTGCTCCAAGTTTCTCTGATTTCTGGCAGGTTTATGGCCAGGTCTTTACAATATTTCAACTTTGTGTTTTTGTGCGTGTGTGTTTAATGTCCTGTCTCTGTGAATGCTGCAAACCACAGTGTGCTCCCTAGGGCATTCCTCCTACATACACACAAAGTTCTGCTTAATGTTTCACTTGAAGTTATTTGAATCTTTTATTATTGCAGCCCTGAATGAATACTTGCATTAAAACTACTTGCCCCAGGAATTTCACAAAATGTTGGGTTTTTTTTAATTTTCAAATTATTTCGTCACATGGAGGTCACATAATGCTGTACTTACAATTCATTGCTGCAGAGGTTCTGAAAAATTAAAATTTGGTCTGCCCACAAGGCTTTTAATTGTATAATTGAATATGAGAAAACCAAATATTGTCAGGTCCTACATAACAGTCAAAAATTTAGACAGAGCTTGGGTTGATTTTGTTTTGAAAACAATAAAATTTGAAATATCTCTTCTGAGGGGCCAGTTTTATAAATGGAGGTGTAGAGTTTTCCTGAATCAGATGATTTAAGCACTTCACAAATTTTTCTCAGCAGCTCATGAAATAGTTCTCCCCAGCTTTCCACGGAAAATATAATTACAGCAGTTCTCAGGCTGATTTGGTTATCTTGTGAAGAACTATGTGGTTGCTCTGAAGTCCATATAGAATGAAAAATTCATGGAATTTGGATTGGAGACAACCTTAAAGTCCAACTTGTTCCAACCCCTTGCCATGGGCAGGGGCACCTCCACTATCCCAGGTTGCTTCAAGCCCCGTCCAACTTGGCCTTGGACACTTCCAGGGATGGAGCAGCCACAGCTTCTCTGGGCACCCTGTGCCAGTGTCTCACCACCCTCACAGGGAAGAATTTCTTTTTAATATCTGTTCTAAACATGCCCTCTGTCAGTGTGAAGTCACTGTCCCTGGTTTCCCTTGTAAAAAGTTCCTCTCCAGGGTCTTTTAATTTTAATTTGTATTTTAAAATATGTTTTTAATCATTTTGCTTTAATATATTGTCATTAATAAAATTTAAATAATTTCAGCTATTCTGTGTAGATAACACCTATGTAGGGATGAAGCATGGAATTTTTCTGCTGGATCCCTGAATGCTCCTGTTTCCTGCTATGATACTGGCAGTTCCCATCACTACTGGCACAAATTTTGTCAGATCAAACCATTCTTCTACATCTGAGAGACATCAGTTTGGCTGGTTGGTCCTGCCATGGAACATCTTTCCCTATCACAGGTAGCACAAGGCTGTGGTTTCTCCACTGTCATGAGACAGGAGCATTCATGGGTGTTGGAGTGGTTGTCCTGCTGCATCTGGGGTTTTGGGTCTGTAGGGAGAAAGTGAGAGAATGGAGAACTTCAAAGCAGCCTGGGAGTTTGTAAATCAAATCAGCAAGTGGGAAGTGTTTCATTTAGCAAACTGAGTTTATCTTGTGTGTTATTTTGTCCCTGTTATTGGTCTTTTTAAAAATAATAATTAATTAAAAACAAACAAACAAACAAACAAACACACAAACAAACAAAAAACCCCAGAAATTATTTCATTTCACTGGCAAGGAAATATTAACCTGTTACATTAAATTGAAGTGGGAGAAATAAGGAGGGAAAAGAAATAGTAGCTCAAAGATACAACCTTTCTACAAAACATGAGAAAAGAGCTAGACAAATCAACTCTCTCACTGAGACATTAACCTACAGAGAAAAATGTTCTAAATGCAGCAATGAATTAGACACGGGAGAACTCAACCTGAGCAGTAGAAAACCTGGCTAACATGATTTTTAGCTTTCACTGGCATAGGAAGTGAGATGCTGTTAGCCCAAAGAGAATACCTGAGGAGCTGTGTCTTTTGAATCACTTTTTAGCACTTGATTTCATTTACTTCTGTCGAGCAAAACGATGTTTGTGCCCCAATTGCTTGAAGCTACCACAAGGACAAAAATATCAAGTCATACTTTAAGGAGACCTCATCTCCCCAAGTTGAAGTTTAGGGCATACTTGATGTCCAGAGCCTCTATAACCAATAGGAAGCAACAAGGACTTAACCAGAATGATTGTCCCATCCTAAATGGAGTGTCTGGAAGAGGCAAGGTGATAAAATTCAGGGTGCTGTGTTGTCTGCTGAGTATAGAAGGATCCTGTGCTTCTGGCTTATCCTGGAAAGCAGCAACTGAGAGGAACCACATGGAGGTTAATTCAAAATCAATGAATGTGGCAAATTCTTCCCATGGCATTGCAAGCACTTCTGGCAGATGTGACCTGAACTGTCCACCACCCCTGTCCCCTGTGTCACCACAGTAGGTAGGACAGAAAAAGAAACCACCAGCGTAAACTGGGCTTTTTTTTGTTTAGAACTGGGCAGAGTCCCAGCAGCCTGGGAAGAAAAGAGCTGTTCTTGTCCAGCCTGGTCAACAAAAGTTCCCAGGGAGAGGTTTCACTTGTAGGCAGAGGGAGCCTGAAGTGCATTTGGAAAAAGCTCTTATCCACTCCAATCTCCTGGTCTCCACTCAGCCAGTCACTGGATTTCCCAGCTGCTCTACTAAAAATAAATTGATGAAAATGAAAACTTTCTCTTGGCAGGGATTTTGACAAGTGTCTAATGTAGACCTGTGCTGATGCAGTCAATGAGTAATAATATCAGCATAGCCAGCTATGGGAGAGGTTTATATTTTTCCTTTTTCCTTAGGAAGGGGGAGGGCCACGCTGCAGCACATTATTTACAGTACAACGTGATTCAGTTGCCAGAGGGGGAAAAGAAGCCAGCCCATTGTTCAAGGACTAAACATGGATTGAACATTAAGAAGTAAATTTCCCTGCCTGAAAAATGTAACCCCCACTCTCTCCCTTTGGCACAGCTTCATCTGGGAGTTTTGCACCTGAAACTTGGCTTCCAAAGGAAGACCAAAATTCCCTCTCAGATCAGACACAAATGAAGGGCATCTTTGTTACACCCTAAAGAAGGAATTTTGCTGCTTTATGGAGTAGGATTTTGTATTAATTTTTAAAGAGAGGATTTGTTACAGTTGTAATGAATGCAAAAGGTACAGCTGGGTTACACCAGCTCAGGATCTCACAGATTTCCCTCTAAAGTCCCTTTGACTGATTTTTAAAGGTCTCTGAAGTAAACCCAAATAAGACCAGCTGCAGCTGCAGTGGGGATGGGGTGAGCTCAGCCTCATGAATTGTACCAAGACCTTGAGCTACAACAAACTTCACTCTCTACCAGCTATTGAGATGCATACTTCAACAGAATGGGCAGTCATCCATTATAAGGAAAAAGACAAAACAAAACCAACCTACAAACACAAAATAATAAACACAAACCATAACCCTAAAAGCCTGGAAAGTATTTATCAAGCCTTGTGGTTCTCCTCTTGTGAGAGCAAGCATCAGCATGTGCTGAGGACTGACAAAGTGAGATCTCTTCTGTAATTCTGAAACCCTTCTGGAGGATGAGGAAAAGTGTCAGAAATCTTTTGGTACACAGCTTTCAAAAACAAATGATGACTTATCTGTGGCATACTTTGTACAAACTCATACAATAGCTGAGTAATTATTGAAAGGTTGTTTTTGTTTTTGGTTTTTTTGTTGTTTTTGTTTTTTTTTTTTTTTTTTTTTCCATTAGTTTAGAGACACTATTAAACCTGCCAAAATGAATGAAGAATCATATGGAAATCATGGAATAATGGAGGGGTTTGGGTTGGAAGGGACCTTAATCATCATCTAGTTTCAACATCTGTGATAAACTTAGTGACTCTCCTCTGACTCATTCCATATTCCCATCTCTTTCCTGTGTTCCATCCCAGAGCTGGATGCAGTACTGCTGGTGAGATCTCACAAGAGTAGAGTAGTGGAGGACAGATAGAGAAGATTATCTGGTGGATTACTGAAGAATATCTTGCTGACTGTGGCTGAAAATTCCCAGAAAGTGCTGATAAAATATCCATCTAGGAATATCCAGGCATTTCAGTAATAGCTCACTGGGAATTGCATGTCCTACTTAGTGAATATTTGCAAAAAAAAGGCTGTGTGGAGCCAGTACTCACTGTTTACACAGCCATTAATGAACATTTACGGGTTTATTTTTCTCTGAGTTTCTTTCTCTAACTAAATTACAAGTGCAAAAACAAGATTGTGGTCATATCATGTTTAAACAGGCAAAGTTTCAAACATGAAGCCACATCTATTATTCAGCACAACCTTCTAAAAACATTAAAAGATGCCTTTTTGAACTTTGTGGTTATTTTTGTTAGAAGACAAAGCCTCTTCAGGTTAAATAAAGGCAGGGTGTGAGTAGCAATTACAATGCTTTTTGTATGCTGCAGTGCTACTCCTTGCTGATCTAAAAGGATTCCCTCTCTCCTTCTCTTCCACTTTTTCCTTCCTCTCATCCTGGGCCACCATCAGATAATCATGGAATACTTTAGGTTGGAAAAGACCTCCAAGATCACCAAGTCCAACTGCTGATTTTATTAACCCAAACCCTTCACATGCTGAAAGACACTGAAACCTTTGCTCAGATACTGCTCTTGTGGAACCTGGCAAAACCCAGCTCAGTTCTGTTGCTGTGTTATTTTTTCTGCCACTTCAGAGCTGATCTGGTTCAGAAAGGGACCTGAGGTGCCTGGGAGCTGATGGGAGTGGTGGAAGGATGTAGGTAAGAAGTGCAGGAGCAGGAAGGAAGGAAGGAGAGAGACCACCCCAGCTGCAGTCCTTAAATGAATTCATCTGTGCTATCTACCTGCATCCTGTGTGCAGCCAGCCTTCTTTGCACTCATGGCAAAAATTAATAAAAGAAAAGATGCACTTAGAGTAAGGGTTGAGAGGTTACACTGTTTGCATCCTCAGGCATTTAAAAACTTTCGTAAATCTGGCTGGATTCGATTAACTTTAATCTTAGACTGATGTTCAACCCTGAGCAGGAGTGTAGTCTCCCAGAGTCCAGTGAATCACTAATCTGCTTCCATTTTAATGCACATTTATGTTCTTTGCACAGAATGGAGAGAAGAAAGGACCTGATAAAAAATTAATAAACACAGATTAGCCGTGTGCACCAATTCTTTTCTGTGCTGTATCAGCAACCTTGCCTCACTGTCTTCCTATCCATTATCAAACAAGGTTTTCTCTTCACTATGGGACACATGTGAATTCAGAGGTGGAACTTTAAGCTTGGTAAAAATCTGGAAAGTAGCTTTAGGGTATTCTAAGTAAATTCAAAGTATTATAAATAATTATTTTTCTAGAACTATCCCAAATAGATGTAAAATTAAGAAAGTCATCTTCCTTATCTGTAAGGACAAGAGTTCAGCTGATGGGAATCTGAGCTGAAAATATTGCAAGAGTGAAGCACTTGGAATAGGAAGTCAGGGTTATTGTACCACTGGGGATTCCAAATCATTTTTTTTTTCTGTCTTCCATTGGTAAGAAAAAGAAAAAAAAACCACCTGCATGGCCAAAATTCTGAAATGATGTGTAGGATAAGTGGAATTGACAATTTCATTTTTTACGTCATTGGTTTGACTTGTCTGTTTTGATTTATAATCCAATTCAGGACTGAAATAGAAATATTTTGAATACAGCAACAACACTGAGGTAATTTTTTTTTGTAAATCATAAATTTATTTAGATTTTATCACAATTAATTTTTTAAAAAAAATACTGATGACAAGAAATCACTATTTTATGAGAGAATGAAGTTGATAATCCCAATGGAAACATTTGGCTTGAATTATCTCTGTCTTGCATTTATCTAATTTAGGGATGGTGCCACAAAGACACTTGGGATAAAGCCTTGAATCTGAGCTGGGGGATGGGTATGTATAGTGAAGGGATCTCTTAATTGTACCTGTTGGTATTGATTGGCTTTTAGTCTTCCAGAACTGGAAGTAGAAATCTTGATGCAGCTGCTGTTATTTCTTGCCTTAATTTGTAAATTTATGCCTTTTTCACCATCCCGAATCTTTCAAAAATCTTTCTGTTTGTTTCAATACATCTTAGTGCTCCTCTACTCTTAATGCTGTGAAAGAGAGAATGAAGAAATAGCTGCAGTTTCTAAGGATCTGCTCACCTCATTTTCACGAACATATATATTTTACTTTAATTTTGTGAAGGATTTCTGTGTTTTAGAAGGAATATTGAGTAGGTATTTTGGTTCTGGGGAAAGACAGTGGCCAGAGGTCTGCCTGACCATAAATCTGTTAAAAAGGTGACCTTATCTAATTGGGATCAGGAAGGCCATGGACCTGAAGGAGCTGCTCATCCTGGGGAAGAGAAGTCTCCAGGGAGATCTCAGCATCTTCCAGCACCCAAAGGGGAACTACAGGAGAGCTGGAGAGGAACTTTGGAGAAGGGCTTGGAGTGATGGGACAAGGGGGAATGGCTTCAGACTGAAAGAGAGGAATTTAGCTCAGATATTGGGGAGAAATGTTTTACTCTGTGTGGGGTGAGACCCTGGCACAGGTTGCCCAGAGGAGCTGTGGCTGCCCCATCCCTGGAAGTGTCCAAGGACAGGTTGGATGGGGCTTTGAGCAACCTGGGATAGTGGAAAATATCCATGGCAGAGGGGCTGAAATGGGATGATCTTTGAGTTCTCTTCCAACCCAAAACATTTTTGTGATTCTATCATTCCTCATTTGTTTAACTGAGCCACACCTGAAATACTGACACCAAGTTTGTGATCCGGCAAAGCTGTTGAGCTATTTTCCCATGTATTCAACCAAAAATTAATTGCAAAACTTAAAAAAACCAATAGGAATAAATTTTTGGACATTTATTTCATTTGGGGAGAAAACCTCCTTGTAGTACCTCATTCAATGCTGAGTTTCCACACTCACCATGAGACAATCATTGGGGCTGAGTCCATGAGGGTTGGTGAGACTTTGCTGCATGAGATTTGCCAGCTAAAAAACATCCTGTGGAAGGATATACTGTTGGTATCTGCCTTACAATCTCTGTGGGATTCAGGTGCCTGTCTGTGTGCTTACACAAAGCTCTGATTTTGGGTGCAGGCTTACAAAGCCGTGTGCCACATGAAGCACCTGGGGCTCTCTTCCTCTGCTGATGTCAAATAATTCAGTTTCCACTTCCTCTGGATGTGCAAGGCCCACAGCTACATTCCTTGCAAACAAGGTCTGAAGGAACATACATTTCCAGGTATGTCAGCACAGCACCTTCTTGTTGCTCTCAGGTTGTCAGAGAATCATGAATTTTGGATGAAAAGCTGCATTTGCCTAAAGAGAGCTCAGAGAGAGAGCCAAACCACAGTACATGGGAGGCTTTTGAAAATTACACTTGCAGACCATTAAAGGTCACATTGTTTAGCTAAGTCATAATCCATCACTATGAACAAGGCATTGGTTACTGCCTTGACTGTGTCAATTTTTAATTCCATTAGTGATATAAGTGACAATTTCTTTATTTGCCTCTTGTCTCAATACACAGCAAATTAAAACAGCAAATTACCACCAAATTCAAAGTAACTGAAGAGATCAGCTTCTTTCCCTGCTCTTTGGCAAAAAAAACCCCAAAAAAACAAACAAACAA